>JAOTQR010045659.1:0-14987 GCA_025774065.1 Solanum ossicruentum
AAAAGTGTTGTGGAGAAGTCAATCCATTGAAGAGGCTACATGGGAAGCTAAAGAGGATATGAAGGCCAAATACCCTCACCCATTTTGTGCCTTCTAATGATGAAAATCGATGGTAATAATTCATTTCTACTCCCTGAGTTACTTTCCCATTGTTGAGTTGAGTTCCTATCTCTGAATAGATGTTCTTTTTGACTCTACGATTCGTGCCTGATAATGATGTTAGAGGTAGTCTTTCAATTCTAAATCTAATTTGAGCTTGATTTTTGAAGTATAAGTAAATGAGTATTTGAGTTCATTCTTGATAGATCTCTAAGTTGCTCATCATTCAAGAATGAATGATCCCAAAGGGGAGATATTGTGACGCCCTATAAATCTATCCTCATATGTACCTATGTTTCAAGCCTCATTCTTATATGTAAGAAGTGTATTAGGGTCATAAGAGACCTCTACTACTTAGTCAAGTTCAAAACCTTCCTATAAATTGAGTTACTAGTCTATGAGTCCAAAAAAACTAAAAATAAAGCCACAACTACATTATTACATCAAAGACCTAGAGTTGTCTTCCAAGTAGCGACTGACGTATTGTCGCGGCACAATTTGGATAAGTTAGTTACTCAGATTTTACCAATTTCCCAGACTTCATTCTTCATATCATCTAGCTTTATCATAGACTGACAGACATTAAAGACAAACTCTTCATCGTTCAACCTGAACCTGAGTTAACCTATTTCTATATCCATTATTGGTCACCCAATGACCAGGAACGGTCTTCCCAAGATGATTGGGGCATCGAAGTTGACTTTACAATCTAGGATCGCAATGTCTGTGGGGAATATGAACTTTTCATACTCATGACTCAGACCTTCAACCAACTAGACTAGGATCACTTTAGGACCTTCTTGGCTTATAATGTAGGTTTGAGGGCTTTGGTATGATGTTATGGGAAAATAGTGACTAAAGGCCCTCCTTGATACTGTATCATTTTCACCTTATTCTCCTTTTTTCCTATTTAAAGCTTTTCTGGGTACTTTCTTATCATTTTCAACCTTTTGCCTTATTTTGACACTTCATTTTGCTTTTTAAGCTCACACTAAGACATCACTTTTATTTTCTTACACCCAGTATATGATTTTCCCCTTTTTCTTCTACATCATTGACTCACTCTCTTACTTTTGAGTTTTACTCTTACACTAGCCATCCTCAACTTAGACTTTTGGCCTGTGTTGAGGTGCACAATATCCATCCTCCGAATCAGGGGAACTTTTGGTAGCCACCCTCAACTTAGGATTTTTGCGTCAATCAAGGTGCACAATATTCAAGCAAGGACCAGCGCTAATTTTAGGATTTTTCACTAAACAAGGCTATATTAATTTGGTGTTTTCAAAGAATAGTTACATGTTAGGCTCAAATATTAGGAACAAGGGATTATATCATCATTTTGATTGGTTATTTTAGGCTAAGTGGACTATTTAAGAACAATGGCCTAAGATCCTTTCCTAAACCAGTTAATTTATAATATAACTTGGAGCAACAGAGCAAGTTCTAAATTAGCACAAAACACATGAATCTGGCAAATTAGGCTCACACTCACATGGCACTGCATATATTATCAATAAGAGACTCTCATATCAGACTTTTTATCTCAATTTACCCTCACTTATCAGAACAAACATTGTCACTCGCTTAAACATGCATGGTTTCTATCTAACAACTAATCAAAATTTTTGGGGGGTACCATTTTTTCAAACAAAATACAATAACATGTTATATGCCACAAGTATTGCTACTATATGCTACACATATTATCCAAACATCCTAAATGTGTCGATTCAACAGAAAGTAAATATTCATGGGGAAAAAGAACACAAGCAAGAAAACCTCGGGATCAAAAATTGGGGAAGTTATGGACCCTAACCTACTCAGACTTCAATGAGGCTCATAACTACCCACACCCCATCGAAAAAGATGTTCATTATCCCCAATGCACCAATTAAAGCAACACAAACAAATAAGGGGTCAAAACAAACATACCTAATCGGCTAAGTGCTAGTGTATGGATGAGTCTGGACACCCTCTTCCTGCAGGGTCGTCTACTTAGCAGTAGTGCTCTGTCCGGAGGGGCCATCACCCCTCATACTCTTATTCTCTCGAGCCTGTCGTCTCATCTCCTTCTCTCTTAATCTCCTCAAGACAAGCTCGAACTCCTCCTCCTTTGTCATGCTTACACGTGCTTGTATCTCATCTGGATCATCATCCTCTATACGAGGTCTCCTTCTATGGGAAGGCTGGGTATGCTCATCAGAAGCAAATAAATCCACCACTGGCACCTGAGGTGTAGTCGTTGGAAGTGCAATGTTAGTCTGGAGCTATTCGATCTCCGTCGATAGGGCTGACAAGTCTAAAAGTTGGGCCTCGTCTAATCTGTATTGTACCCTCTCCTAGAAGGCGTCAATGCAGGCATCCAAGATATAAATATGGTCCTAAATAAAAGCAATTGTGAATGCCTGACTCTGACCCTCCGAGTTTGCAATAGCCTAAAGGACCCATGGTCTGATCTGTTGAATAAGCTGAGTCAACTATGACTCAGGATGTGCTAACCTCTAAGCCATGGCCTGTATTGATGTGTTGGACACGTAGACCCTGCTCGCAGTAGTAGCTTGTGGAGTAGTGACCTGTGGTGCAGGAACCGTAATAGTGCACCCCCGCTCCTCAATTGCCTCAGGCTGCGGGGTCTCACCTCAGTAGCAACATAGTAGTAGTGGCATTGGGGCGAACATCTCAGGCATAAGGGAGGTTGTGCTCGCCGAAGTGCCATCAGGTTCTCTTCAGCCTTATCCAAGTTGGGATCCGATGTGCACTGGGACTCAATCATTCGGTCTAGCTATAGTATCTCTACCCTCAAATCTAGACAGAGACTATATACCAAGTACGATAATGGGATGGAGGTGGACCTCTTCAGTGCAGCCTCATGAATCTGCTCAACAAGGAGGAGGCCCAGTCAATTTCATAGCCAGCTAAGATGTTGGCAACCAAAACCTTAGTGGGAAAATTGCCCACCAAACCTTAGTATGAAAATTAAGTGAAGCCTTAACGATAGGCTCTGAGTGAGTGGCAACCCAGGTAGGTTTTGAACCCTGCTCAGCAATTTACCTAGTCACCCATCTCATCATAGTTGCTCGTTGCTCTAGATCCTATATCATAAGTGGATCCCTCGTCTACCCCACCCTGTAGTAGAACTCTGCGGTGGATCTGGAGGTAGGAAACTTAGGACCAAATAATATATGGTAGATGGTGGCCTCAGATATATCTACCCACTGGCCCCTCACTCTCATCTTAGTCAATTTAGGTTGACCGAGAGGCTGCTTCCCCTTGGAAAGAGTAAGATGGATGGTGGATGCATATGAGGCATAGAACTCCCTCACCATGTTCGAGGAGTAGCATCCAAGAAACCTGGTCAACCACTTGAGCCATATCTAATCATTGTATCCTTGAGGTCGGGGACACAGTGGAGTCTGGCGCGATAACTCTGGCCTTCTCATAAATGGAGCGAGCTATCTTGCTCCACTCTCTCAACTGTGTGCACTCCATATATATCTCCCGCATACCCTTGATGCACTACTAGTTAGAGAGAGACTTCAGTGTAGATGATAATGATCGGGGTGCGGCGGAGAATTATGCCTCTGATCTATCCTCAGACCCTCCCTCAGAACTGGACTCCTCTCTGGATGGAGTCATTTATGGTAGAATACGCTCGTCGTTGCCTCCCTCCTCAGACTGGGGAATGCGACCAATAAGAGCCTAAGTGTACCTAGCTCTGGCAGCTACTCTGGTCTGTGGTTGGTCTGCCTTTTGATCCGAGCTGAAGTCTAGTACCTCTAGTGAGCCACTCAATTGAGTGGCCTGCTCATCATTCATAAGCTCATCCCTATAAAGCCCGGATCTCATCACATTTGGATTTGGGGCCATAGTACCTGAAACACAACATATAGGCACTATAGTGAGTCCCACGAATCACAAATTAAAATGCAAGAATTTATCTGGGTTTAGTTGCAGAAGAGTTCTGCGAAAGCCCCTATATGGGTCATAATGGATACTATGGGTCGTAAAGAGCTTTCATACACCGGTGATTCAAATAATTATTGTTCACTGGAAAAGTCTATGAGACTAGGTATGACTCATAAAGTAGTTTATGAGTTATAGATTAGGTTCACAGAGATTTTCATTGAGTAATTAATTCTAGGAAGAGATCTACAAGACCTGTCTATGAGCCATAAAGTGATCTATGAATCATGCAAGGTCTCTTCTAATAGATACTCTGAAACATCAAGTTTTTAAAATTTTGCACGAGGGGCGATTACGGCCCGTGGAATGATCCATGGGCTGTAAAAGCCACTTGTGAACTAGAACACTCAGTCACCTGGGTTTCCAAATCCATTACACGGACACCAAAAGAGTATTCAACCAATAATATTACTAGCATCAAAGCAAAAACATATGCACTCACATGATTTCAACACTATAATCCTTGTCCCCTGCATGTTCTACATACATATATGCCATTGAAAGTGATTAAGCATGATTTATCATGTTGTTCTGATCACCTAGGGTTGATTTCAACAAGATCATTCACCTATATCCTCACCCCCTCCACCAATTTCACAAACACAAACAATAAATCACACATGGTAAAGGGGTTCAATAGGAACAAACGGCAAACAAAATCATTTCATACAAGGCCAAAGAGCCCAATTTTGGGCTTAATCAACAATTCAATTATGGGCAACCTAATTTCAATTAACACATTAAAATTCAAACATAAATTTTGTGTCTAAACACCCTACCCAACACAAATTTCCAAATCAATCCTTCAAACAAGGCGAATTAAGGGTTTTAAGTAAATCGAAAACTTACCAAGATTTGAGATACAAGTGAAGAAGGAGAAGGAGGTGATTAGGAAAAACCCTAGGTTGTCGGAATTCTCGCAGAAAAAAGAGAGCACGGTGGCCAATAGTGATCAAAAAAGAGAGGAGTGGGGTACGGTGGGTCAAACTAGCAATTTAGGTCAAGAGTGGGGTCAAAATATTTTGACCCCACTATTTATATATTGACCCGGATCAACTGAAAATGAATGGGCCTAAAATCTACGAAACCCCGATTATAAGCCGTAGAGTGTTTTATGGCCCATAAACCATAGTTTCGTAGAACACCTGTACCCTAGTTTATAGGATTGGGTTTCACAGACCAATCTACAAGTTGTAAAGTATTTTATGGCTCATAGAGTTGGTCATAAAACCCTCAACACTTGGAAAATTTTCAGGGAACTTACTTGGGGTCCACAAGCCCCATTCATGACCCCTAGTGGAATCTATAGATCGTAAAGTTAGCTTGTGGACTGGAGTGCATGATTTTTCTGCTTACTAGAATTCGTTACGGGATGGGGTATGGGTCGTAAAGTATTTTACGACCCATAGACCCAGTCATAAGACTAATTCTAATGCTCTTCTTAGCCTAAAATGGTTGATATAGCCTTGTACCTGCATGTTCTTCATAAATTACATTGTTACCCTATATGCAACCAACCCATTGTCCAATATTATAAACAAAATACAAGACAATAAACTACCTATGGATCCAAAATTGAAAATAAACCTATAATTACACTTATTACATCAAGAACCTTGGGTTGCCTCCAAAGTAGCACCTGATTTATTCTCACGGCACGACTTGGACAAATTGGTTACTTAGACTTCACAAATTGACCAGACTTCATTCTTCAAATCATATGGATGTTTCATGGATTGACAGATATTTAAGATGACTTCTTCGTCATTCAATCTAAACCTAAGTTGACCGGCTTCCATATCTACTAGTGCTCATCCAGTGGCCAGGAATGATCTTCCCAAGATGATTGTGTCATGACCCGGACCTAGGGCCTAAACATGACATGGCGTATGGGAACCTAGAGTCCCCAAACAAGCCTCAAGATACCAAAACTCGCATCACCGGTTCAAAAGGGTAATCAACAATCAACACATAGTTCTAAAGGTTGGAAAAGTAGGACTCATGCTATGGGGGCAATTTAGGACTTAGGATCTTTTCATCAACATAAGAGCAAGTCACATATCAGTAACTTAAAGATAAGCAAATACATAACATAGACTTAACCATAACTCATAGCATATATCATAAAGAGGTTTACAAGGTGTCCAACAATGCCTCTACATAGATGGTTTGGGGACCAAGATATACCCCCAGCTTACCCTCAAGTACAAAGAGGAAAGAGGTAACATAGATAGATGGATGGTGGTTCATCTTTGAAAGATAGGACTCACCATTACAAGAAAAAATAGAATCCAAGCTAAGCATCGAACGATGGATGATCAAGGTTCCCGGTCCCTACATGGTAAAAATCATGCAGGCAAGACTATGATTTAGTGCATTTGAATATACTAAGTTTGTGGGGTGCAATGCATGTAACTTACCAAAACTTGCATATCAATGTTAGATGACAAGGGCATATATTATCTAAACAGATATATAACAAGAAATGTAAATATAACAAGATGCCATGAAATTCATGAAACATGAAATGCAAATGATGCTCATATTTATAGCGGGGATGTGACCTTAACCGACATGAGTAAGAACAAGTGAGCTATTACTTGGAATCCCGATGAATACACTCAACGGTAAAGAGGTGGTCTACTTACCAAAGATAAAACATACTTCACCTAACGGGAATACATTCCATTTCGTATGAAGCAACCTTCCTTGCAGGTACACATCCCATTTCGGATAGGATTTCCACAAATCATAAATCAAATCAAATCAATTCTTCTCCTTACAGAAACAAATCTCATTTTGGAGGCATCTTTCCTTATAGGAACATATCCCATTTCGGAAAGGATCCTATGCTAGGCACATAGTTCAAGGAGAGAGAGCACCCCCCCTCAATCTATCGGTGCTAAGTCGTCATCCCACAAGAATACTTATAATATATATATACACACACACACACACACACACTTTTAAAGAGGCAATAGTCATTTTTCAAATCATTTCAATACATTCTTAAGCTTAAAGGCTAAAACATAATTTCATAGTCTATATACTCATGCATAGGAATAGCCCATTCATATACAAAATGATCCAAGCACCCAAAATACTCAAAGAGCTAAAATGAAAGACATATATGTGATCACAATATTTTCATAACCAACATTTTATCAAAATCATACCATAAAACAAAATTTAGCTTAACCCATAACATAATTTCTCAAAATAATCCATATACATGAATGCATATGCTATGAACAATGAGGGAATGACATGGGTAATTAATATTCAATCTAAAATCAACATTTATAATATGAAATTGAAGTGAAAACATAATAAAATCCATAGTGTAATCACCCATGCATAAATAATTCTTACAAGGGATATGCATACTTATAATTTCATAAACCCAAAGTAAATCCTCATATAATAGTTTAAATCACATTAAAATCATCAAATAAACACTACCCATGCATCAATAGAATTTTAGGAATCATAATATTCAAAACCCCAAATTAAAGTAAGAAAAATCCATGTAGGTTTTCTTGAAAATAATTTTGGGTCTCCTTGATTGGAAGGAATCAAGGATCAACCCACATACCTACGACTTTGAGTTTCTTGAAATTGCGTTGTGAAAGGCTTGAAGTTTGAAAGTGGGTCTTGGAATCCAAAGCTTGGTCTTGAGTTTCCTTGAATCTTGATGGAGGTTCTTGAGAGAATTGAGAGTATATTTGAGATGAGAGTAATGAGTTTGATCCTTTGGAATATGGTTTAGGTCTTTTGGTGAGGTTAAGATAGCATTGGAAGTCTAAAAAGGTCATTAGAGTAATTAAAATTTATAAAAATGTCATTAGTGAACGAATGGGAAATTTGACAAAGTATAGCCTCATTGGGGGCTTGATTGGTTGTGTGGCACTCCATGGGTCGCGCGGCACTCCACGGGTCATGTGGAATGCCCGTCAAAAGGGACTTAGAAAAATAAATGGGAGTTGGGAACACTTAGAAAAATTTCACGTCTCATCACTTTGATGGACCACTTTACGGGCCGTGTGATGCTTTACAATACGTTGCACCACACTTAGGAATGACAACATGGCCAAGCCACTTCACGCCCAAGTGCCACAGGTCGTCAGACCCTACACGACCCATCAAGGGTGCCCATGGCTCCACCCTTGACCAAATTTTCCCCTAAGTCTAATAAGCTTCCCTTGACATGCCTTGTGCCCATCCAAACAGTCAGTGGCAAGCCACACGGCCTGTGCCACTGGCCGTGTCACCTTCCTTAGTGCCAAAAATGGCCCTTTTCAGTCCCACTGACCCAAACGGTCATTCAAAGGCATCACTGCCCGTCAAGCTGTCCGTTTGACTCAATTGCACGGTCTCATGAAAACGATCATAACTCCTTCATCCGACATTGGAATGAGGCGAAACCAAGTATGCTGCAAAGCTAACTTAAAGATCTTCCCATTCCTTATGCCAAAAAAGGACATTTCTAGTCAATCCATCCAAACGGTTCATCCAAGGTCACACTACTCGTCAAACTGTCCGTGTGACATCACTGCACAGGATAGTCTCACGAAAATGGTCATAACTCCTTCATCCGACCTCGGAATGAGGTGAAACCATATGTGTTGCAAAGCTAACTCAAAGGGATTTCATTTGACATATCGTGGACCATCTAGTTCCAATTGTGCTAAAATTTATGTTCCTTTAAATTTGACCCTTTTACTGATACTTGTGTCGAACTTAGCCAACGGAAATCCCTTCGAACTTCGCTTGACGTAGGGGCCCTATGACGACCTTAAACAACATACATAAGCATGAAAAATCTGGCTCCTTATAGATTAGGATGCTGAAGTTAATTTCACACTCTAGGATCATAAAGTCCCCGGGGAATATAAACTTCTCAACTTTGACCAACACGTCATACAGTATCCCCACAGGCTTATTTACTGTGCGATCCGCCCTCAGTAACCGCATGCTAGTTAGAGCAGGGGCTCCCAATCCAAGCTTCTTGTAGATCAAAGGGGGGCATCAGATTAATACTGACACCTAGATCACATAGTGCCCTTGCAAACTTTACATCTCTAATGGTGCAAGGTATGGTGAAAGCACTGAGATCTTCTTGCTTCTGAACCAAGGACTTCATAGCAATAGCACTACAATGTTGAAGCTCTTCAGAGAGCTCTTGGCTCACAGTGCATATTTTAGTGACCAAGTCCTTTATGTACTTTGCATACCCTAATATCTTCTCTAATGCCTCAATGAGAGGGATGTTGATGGAGAGTTGTTTAAGTATGGAGAGAAAGTGCTTGAATTTGCCTTTCTCCCCCTTTTTTTTGATTCTTTGAGGGAAGAGATAAGGAGGCCTAAGAATAGGCTTTAATCTCTGTGGTGCATCAGCTTCTTCACTCACCCCATCCATTCCATGATCATCACCTTCATGCACATCCTTAGCTGCAACCATCTCCTTATGAACATCTTTATCATCGACTGGCATGGGAGGATCAATGGTGCTCTTGCCACCCTGAGTAGTAACCGCCATATACTGTCCATTTTTTTAGGATTTTAAACTATATTGCTAGGCAGTGTACCTCTCTGGCACTGATTAAGTTGAGCCGACACTTGACCAAACTATTGTTTCAGCTGTTTGATAGCCATAGAATAAGACTCTATCTTTTGATTGATACTAGAGATTTCTATTTTCATACCCCTTAGGGTCTCGCCCTTTGTCTTATCCTTCTTCAATAAACGGTCAGACATCTTCTCAATTCTAGAATTGTTTGCATCTATGTCGCTGTTGTGTGGTGGCATATAAGGACCATTTTTGAAACCTTCTCTGTGACCCTAATCTGCAACTCTTTGTAACCCTGTTCTTATCATAGTAACCTCTGCGATTGTCCTTGTAAGCTCCATCTCTATTAAAGTTTTGACCTTAGTTTCCTTGACCTTGGCACCAAAACTCCTGATTGGACATTTGGCATTAGTTAGAAACCTATCCCCCCCTATTTAATCAATAACAAAACATGTTTCCTCTTCATAATATGGCTCCTCATATATGGGTGCACATGGAGGTTGATGAACCACTGCATTCACTCTCTCTTGGTTCTACTTCATCATCACATTCATACCTGTTCGAATCTGAGCAAGCTGCTGCATGATTTCTTCATTAATTCTAGCTTGCTCTGGACCAACACTGACAACACATAAACTCTTTGTGGAATCTCTATCTTGCTGCCCTCATGCACGATTGCTCTTGACCACTCTCTCCATTCAAGTTGCGATCCTTACAAATGGTTGATCAAAAGCATGCCCCCTATGATTGTGTCAGCGCAAGCTTGATTGTTCTCATTAAAGGAACGGTACAAGATCTCCACCTCAGATATTTAGTGAATCGCTCCCAAATAGTACAGATTAAATCACCAGGAAGTTAGTCGAAGTTGTTGATCTAGTCCTTCAACTTGAGCTTTTTCGATCTAGGGAAGTACCTCTCCAAGAAGGCTTTCTACAAATCTGCCCATCTAGTGATTGAGCCCTGTGGGAGCTTAGATAGCTATAATGTGGCATTGCCCGTACGACACTGGGAAGATACGAAGTTCCACAGCATCCATAGACAGATCCTGTGTTCCCATTGCACTATTGCAGATGAATGCAACATTGTGTATGTGGCTATATGGATCCTCCAATGGTAAGACCGCAAATATCCCACGGTTCTGCAGCATCTGAAGCAACCCACTCAACACTGTGAACTTTGTGTCTACCGATAGTAGTGGCAGCACAATAGCACCAACCACCTTCATAGCCATAGGATTCAACCTGTTCTGGTTCAACTAGTAAGCATTGTTGTTGAAATCCTATAGCTGTGGAGCAATATCCTCTAGAGGAGGTGGATTCTCATTCCCATCATTATCATTGTTATTCCAGTTCAGAGCTGCATTGGTCCATTGTTGGCGTTATCTTGGGTCATTCTTCTTAAAATTAGGTGGATATCTGGATCAAATAGAGTTAAGGGATTGCCTTGACTCTGAGTATTGGTCATACACTACGCTTACCCCTGCAAAAGAACAAAAACAACGAATAAAAGTAAAATAAGGGAACTAAGGATTCACACTCGAATCACTAATGAATTCACTAATTCTAGTCGTATTCCCTGGCAACGGTGCTAAAATCTTGACGTCTCCCAAGTTACACCTCCATTTGGAGGATAAAGCGGTCGCTGTCAAGATATAGAAGCTAACCAAGGTTAGGGCCGAACCCACAGGGAATACGTAGACTCACGAGAATTTACCAATTTGCAATTCGAATAATTAACCAACTTACTTCCCCAAACGGGGGAGGGTTGCAATATCAATTGAGAAAATAAAACTAAGCTAACTATCACAAGAGAAATCAATATGGAGAGAAATTAAGGTATTGTTTTCCCCATGATTCTCCAACTCAGTATCACCGTATAAGCTAATTCTTTTCCAGTGTATAGCATACAGGACAATAATTTACGTTCACCAAGCCCTTTGGTCAAAAGATGAGGCGAATTTCACTATGTGACTTAGCCCATCTCCATAGCGTATTTTACTAACTATTACCTATTAGTCCTAGTACAACCTCCCCTTGGCCTAGTTTGGTTGATTAGACTAGAAAAATCAATCGAATCCTGTTAAATTAATCACTTTTCCCGTTCATTACTATCTTAGTCCAGTCAGCAACAATAGGCGAGTTCTAATATTGGCCACCACTAGAAAACATGCAAAAGGAAGAGAGTTAATTAATACATGCATACACCTTCCAAGAATTATGAATTATCCAGTTCTACTTTGTTAGTTCTTCATGGGTCCCACAATCCTGATTGTGGATTTAGTTTCTCATGTTATGTGTAGAAGAAAGAATTATGAATTGAGAAGAAATAATTAAACACTTACACAATAGAATTAAGAACAAGCAATCCAACTTCAGTAAGAATCAAAAGCTTCAGGATCAAATAAAATCACAATTGTTCTCAAAGACTCTCTTATGATTTTTTCTCTCAAAATAGTGAGTGCTCTGAGTAATAGGTCAACCTTATCAAAACTAATGAGAACTTATGAAAAATAACCTAAAAACCTATTTATAATAATTAAAATTCAAATCCTAAACGACTTAGGAGAACTGGTCGGCACGCCTTACGGAAGCTCTTTACGACCCGTATTGACTTTTATAATCTATAATCAGGGTCTCGTACATTATTTCTGGAAAATTAGACTTCCTCTTTGCGATACCCCTTTACGACTCATAAAATGGTTTATGACCTATGAATGGGGTCTCGTCAGATAAACTTCAGAAAGTCTTTATTCTCTAATCCTCAAGGCATGAAACATCTTCTACGACTCGTAAACTCCTCTATGGCTCATCTGCACATTCGTAGAATCAACTTCAAAAACTTGGCCCCTTACTGAAATTTCTTACGAAACCTCTCCTTAGCCCATAGAATGATCTACGGCCCGTAAAGGGTCTCGTACACTGTTGATGGAAAATTGGATTTCCTCTTTACGAGACATCATTATGATATGTAAAATGATTTACGACTCGTAAAGGGGGTCTCTTCTGATGAACTTCAGAAAGTCTCTATTCTCTAATCCTCAAGGTACGAAACATCTTCGACGGCTCATTTGCATGTTTGTAGAATCAACTTCAGCACTTGGCCTCTCACTAGAATTCCTTACGAAACCTTACTATGGCCCGTAGAATGATCTATGGCTTGTAGAATTATCTATGGCCCGTAAAGGGTCTCGTATAACAGCAAAAATTTGCAACTTTGCACTTTTCTCAAAAATTATAACCAACCTGTAATCTTGCAAAGATAAACGCAAAAACACACAAAACCAACTAACATTGAATTGAGAACACAGAAAATTTCAAGTTCTAAGCATCAAAAGTATTGTATCTCGGCAGCAGATCACAAAGTTGTCAAAATTCATATGCTGATATAAGAAGGAGAGAACTAGAATTCGATGAAGGTGATTGGGTATATTTGAAAGTTTTCCCAATGAAAGGAGTGATATATTTTGGTAATAAACGTAAATTGAGCCCTAGGTGTGAAATAGTAAAAAGAATTGAGAAGGTAGCTTATGAATTGAAATTGCTTAGGGAATTAGCTATGGTTCATCCGGTGTTTCATGTTTCCATACTAAGGAAATACTTGGGTGACCCAAATTTTATTGTTCCAATGAAGGATGTGTCTATTGAGGAGGATCTGACCTATGAAAAGGTACCGATTGAGATTTTGGACCGACAAATGAAGAGATTGAGAAATAAAGAGGTTGCATATGTTAAAGTGTTATGGAGAAATTCACAAGTTAAAAGTGCTACTTGGGAGACTGAAGCGGATATGAACAATACCCTTACCTATTTCCTTCTACTCAAGCCTAAGGTACCTAATACGATCCATTCTTTCAAAATTCTCACAAATGTGTATCTCATGTTAAATTAAATATATGCATGGTCGTGAAACTGTTTTTAAATGATGTTTAATGCATAAGTTTGATGTTTTTATAAAAACGTTGATTAAGTTATATTTTTGCATATATGCTATGGTGATCACTTTGTTTCTACTCTATTCAGGTGTAACTCTGTCTCACTTGAGGATGAATGACCCCAAAGGGGAGATAATGTAACAACTCTCATGTTTCTTGACTTGAAAAATAGAAAGGCTGCGAATTTGCTAATAGTCAGGTTGTACGAGCCAGTATACGACCCGTAAAAGAATTCATGGGTCGTAGGTGGCATCATGGAAGGTACCCAGTAAAATTAGAAAATTGGAGAATTGATGGAAGTCGACATACGAATTAGCAGATGAGTCTTATATTGTCATACAGCCCGTAAGAAGGCCTCGTAGGTGAAGGCCTTGGGAATCCAAAATTTGTCAAAGTATAGGGTCTTTCTACGAAAGGTTCTACGGCTCGTAAGTTCATCTACGAGCCGTAATACATGTTCGTGGATTAGAAGCTGAAATTCTCTCAAGGATTCACAATAATTCTTTCTCTAAGTCAAGGATTCTATTGAATCTAAGCTTGATGGATTGATCAAGGTTCTTTTTCAGATTTTTTTCTCAAATTCTAAGGATTCTACTTGAGATACGTAGCGCTTTATTCATGAATTAGTTTCATCTATGAAGCCCATTCCAAAACCTTCTTTTATCAAAGTTTTATGATAAATTCCTATAGGCTTTTTAAGCTATGATTCCTAATGCATGGATTATGATTCCTATATCATGATTATGATCAACTAAGCATGATCTATGATGAATTTCATGATGTATATGATTTTCAAGCAAAAGAATGATTTTTAAAGTATGCATGATTAGGGATTAATGATTTGATGTGGGTTCCTTATCTAATGTCCTAAATTGATTTAAATGCATGTTTCCCTCTATGAATCTTACTTAATTGTATGATTTTGATTCAAATGTCCACGGACCAACTTAGCCTTAGTCTCTTATGATGAAGCTATGGATTTCTATATCTATGATCTTAAGTATGAAAAACATGTTTTAATGATGATGGTGATGGTATATGACAATGATAATGTTATGAAAGATATGATGATGCTATGACAAAAGGGGTGATGAAAACCCAAATAATTATGATAAAGTTAAGGTGGGAATGTCTACCCACACTATGATAAAAGCAAACTAGATGGACTATTCTTATGACATGATGTTTTAAGAAGGACAGTGATGATATTTTGAAATTTACGAAAGCATATATGTTTTTATGAAGTATGGCTTATGTTAAAGATATGCACACACATGATTTTTATATTCCGTGGGATATGACTGTAAGAACCTATAAGTTAAAACCTGTAAGTCCTTAATTGGTTCAATTTGGTAAAGTTTGGGGCCAAATGTAAATTTCTTCTAAATTGTAGTCTTTAAGATTTAAATTGTTAGTGGGGTCATA
>JAOTQR010045710.1:0-14984 GCA_025774065.1 Solanum ossicruentum
ATGACCTTAGATAGAAAGAAGTGGAGGTCACGAATTAGAGTAGCAAGTTGATGGTATATTTAGGTGTTTGTTTCTTTTCTTTTATCACGTGTTCACATTCTCTGTATATTATGTATTAGTTTTATCGTTGCTCTTTCTGTCCCCTTCCCTTCCTTTCTGTCATATCTAGTTATTTCTACTTTAAGATTTTGAGATGAGGGTTCCCAGGAAATAGCCTCTCTACTTTTATGGTAGTGGTAAGCTCTGCGTACATTCTACCCTCCCCAGACCCCACTTGTGGGATTTTACTGGGTATGTTGTTGTTGTTATATCAAGGCAGATGATAAATATCTATGATAAAATTTCTCACCTCAAATTTTTATTCTAAAACTAAATAACACAACCAAGGTAATTCTAGAATGTCCACAAGATCACTTTATTATCACACAAACACACAATTTTCTTTTAAATTCTAGAAGCATCTACTATATTGCTCTTGTCTTCCTTTTAAATATAGACTATTTTCTTCACACTAAAAAAAAGTGATAGCAATTTCAGTTTTGTTTTTGGTCCTAAGCTTCCTCTTGAATCTCTTTAATTATTTTTAAATTTAATGACTGAGTTCGTGCATGTTATTTCATATTTAACCTACTTTTTTGGCTTGATTTTTATTTTTTTTTTCCAGATTTTCAAATACTATGCTTCCTTTCTTTCATCTTTTCAATTGGGTGATTCAACTTTAGGTATGCTTTTATCTTATTATTGATATTGAAAAGTTAAATGGATACTATTTGATCTAAATAACAAGAACAATGAAGAAATAGCTAACAAGATAGAGGAAAAGTTGACCCAATAATTTTTATTTCAAAATTATTTTATATGTCACTATAATTTATGTAAAGTTTTTATTAAAAAGATTTATCAATTAAATCTAGATAGAATGCATACAAACAATCCTTATGATTTGATTATATGTAGTGTTCCTCACTATAGATATAAATGATAGAGATACTTTTAAAATATGTATCATCAAATCATGATAAAAAATTTAAAATAAATATTCATCATGCTAATAAAGTAAAAATAGCATTCCAATAAATTTTATTTTCTTCTTAAGATACCCAAATAAATGTATTTGGTTCCAATATTTTGATGTTTTGTGATATAAAAAATTAAATAAAACTGTGGTTGTGTGTTGTTGATAAAAATAGTATTTTAATATTATTTGATATAATAAATTAACTGCTTGGTTTAATATATTAATAGTCCATTAAATTTGTTAGTAATTTCATTTCAACACTCAAGCTATGACTTGTTCCGATTGAGCATCTAAATACATGATATTGATATGAGACATTTTCCATTCAAGTTTTGAAAAAACAAATGTGTGCATGTTCACAAACATATATTAGACAGTTATGTTAATCATATAAAATATATCATCTCATTTGAAATACTTATAATTAAAGGAGGTGTGACACATTTTATATCCAATATAATTCAATGTTTGTATCTGACAATGTTAAAATAAATATTAGATTAAATATTCTTTTCATGCTGACTGTGGCTACTTAAACGCTTTTTAAAATTTTATATTAAAAAATTACTTTCAAAATGTAACACCTATTGTCACTCTCTATTGTATTTATGTGAAAATATTCAAATTTATTTTTTTATTTTAAAATATAATTACCTATGTACAAATATAAATTAAGACTATAATATTGGGCCCGTTATTAACGGTTCTCTTCGTGTATATATATATATATATATAGGGTCATTTTATTAGATATTGAGAAAATATCATTAAAGTTACTTTTTTTCCCGTATATGATTGTTCAAGTTTTGAGAAGATCTCATTAAAGTCACTTTTGAAATTTTATTTCTTATGGTTATTCATGTATAGATAAGATCTCACAAAAGTCACTTTTTGAATTTTCTTAATTATATGGACATTCAATTATCATAAAAATTCCACTAAAGCCAACTTTATATGTTTTCCTTTATATGATCATCCAAGTATCGCGAAGAACCGACAAATTGATTAATTACTTGATTTGTAGTGATATAAAAGTTTACTATCAAAATTAAGATGAACATTTATTTCTTTTATATTTAAATTACTCTATTTGTTCTTTTTTACTTGTCGAAGTTTCCTTTTTGAGAGTCAAACAATATAAACTTTGATTAGTATTTTATTATATATTTTTTTCATCATATTGATATAGTCATTTTCTAACATCAAATACGTTTTGGTTTTATTGTTGTTTGACTCTACATACTTTCAGAGAGGCAATAGTCATTTTCCAAATTATTTCAATGCATTCTTAGGCTTAAAGGCAAAAAAATAATTTCATAGTCCATATACTCATGCATAGAAATAGCCCATTCATATACAAAATGGTGCAACCACCAAAAATGCTCCAAGAGCCAAAAAACCAAAGACATATATGTGATCACAATATTGTCATAACCAACATTTTGTCAAAATCATAGCATAAAACAAAATTGGGCTTAACTCATAACGGAATTTCTCAAAATAATCCATGTACATTTTAATGCATATGCTATGAACAATGAGGGAATGACATGGGTAATTAAGACTCAATCAGAAATCAATATTTATAGTATGAAATTGAAGTGAAAACATAATTACGTCCATATTTAAATCCATAGTGTAATTACTCATGCATAAATAATTCAAAAAGGGAACATGTGTACTCATAATTTCATAAACCCAAAGTAATCCCCATATAATGGTTTAAATCACATTAAAATCATCAAATAAGCACTACCCATGCATCAATAGAATTTTAGGAATCATAATATTCAAAACCTCAAATTAAAGTAAGCAAAATCCATGTAGGTTTTTCTTGAAAATAATTTTGGGTCTCCTTGATCGGAAGGAATCAAGGATCAACCCACATACCTAAGATATTGAGTTTCTTGAAATTGAGTTGTGAAAGACTTGAAGTTTGGAAGTGGGTCTTGGAATCCAAAGCTTGCTCTTGAGTTTCCTTGAATTTGTATTGGGGTCTTGATAGAGGCTCTTAAGAGAATTGAGAGTGTATTTGAGATGAGATTGATGAGTTTGATCCTTTCGAATAGTGTTTAGATCTTTTGGTGAGGTTAAGATAGCATTGGAAGTGTAAAAAATATCATTAGAGTAATTAAAATTTATGAAAATGTCATTAGTAGACGGATAAAGAATTTGCCAAAGTGTGGCCTCACTGGAGACTTGACTATCCGTGTGGCACTTCACGGGTCATGTGGAGTTCCCGTCAAAAAGGACTTAGAAGAATAAATGGGAGTTGGGAACACTTAGAAAAATTTCACGTCTCGTCACTTTGACGGACAATTTCACGAGTCGCGTGATGCTTCACGGTCCATTTAGTGGTCCGTTACACCACACTTAGGCATGAAAATGTGGCCAAGCCACTTCACACCAAGGTGCCACGGGACGTCAGACACCACACGACCCATCAAGGGTGCTTGTGGCACAACCCTTAATCAAATTTTCCCCAAGTCCAACAAGCTTCCCTTGACACACCTTGTGCCCATCCACACGGTCAGTGGCAAGCCATACGGTCAGTGCCACTAGTCGTGTCACCTTCCTTAGTGCCAAAAATGGCCCTTTCTAGTCCCAACTTATCCAAACGGCCCATCAAAGGCATCACTGCCCATCAAGTTGTCCGTTTGACACCACTGCAGACGAGGGTCTCACGAAAACGATCATAACTCCTTCTCCGACCTCATAATAAGGTGAAACCAAGTGTGTTGCAAAGCTAACTCAAATGGCTTTCATTTGACATATCGTGGGCCACCCAGTTCCAGGTGTGCCAAAAGTTATGCTCCTTTAAAGTTGACCTTTCTACCGATACTTATGTCGAACTTATCCAACAGAAATCCCTTTGAACTTGGCTTTATATGGGGGCCCACGACGACCTTAAACAACATACATAAGCATGAAAAATTTGGGTCCTTTCATTTTAGATGATCATTTAAAATTTTTACTTTATTATAGTAAAGTCATTAATTTATTTATTTCACTAAATATCATAATAATTATTAAATGACTCTTACTAGTAAAACATCTATGTGTTCACACCTCATGATACGTAATGTAGGAACTTCTTAATTTAAAATAGTGATTAAGGATTTATCAAGATTACTTAATTTTCTTATCAAATAACTATGGACAAATAAAAACAAACAAATATAATATAAAATTCAATAATACTTAAGGACCAAAGTAATATGATCCTATATATATATATATATATATTAATTCTCACAACCATGCACTAAATTTAGTTGATTAAGTTGAGGACTCATATAAAAGCCATCAAATTGTACTACCCAGTAACAATAACGAGTTATAGTATCAGAACATTTATCAACCAAGACTAATTGAAAACATCAAATACATTTTGTTCTTTACCCCACCAAAAATGATAAAAATAGAGAGTGGTCCTTAAAGTATTCATACAAAACTGAAAATAAAAATCATCATGCACTTTAAGAATATGATATCCAAAATCATTGTCTCTAGATGCACAATGAAACCATAGAGGTATATTATTATCTGGGAGATAGTTAATAATATGAACTTCGAACCTATTTTGATGATGCTACTGCTCGATATATTTATGACATCTAAAATGATGAGTAAAATACAAAAACTTTTGATCAAACTTAATGGTTGAATTCTTTGTAACAATTTTTTTTTACTTTTAACTAATTTATATAGGGATGAATAATTAGATGATTTATGCCTTCATTAGATATCTTTTACCTTTATTAAAATCAAGGCAAGATCATATATTAAAATCAAGACAAGATCATAACTTAATGTTTTAAAAAAATTAAATTCGGGATTTGCTAACATTGACTTACAAAGTTAATATCGTTCTTACATTAACAAACTGCTAAGAATTACGCATATTGCTTTTTTATCTTTCATTTGACTTTTATTTTTCTTTTTTGATATATTAACAAGTTAAATATAACCATTTTAACGTAAAAGACAAAAAACATATTATTTTTATTAAATGAAGATTAAATACTTTGAACCTAGAGTCGTCAATATGGGATAGACTTCTTTGGACTGGCCTGGCCTAATGTAACACCCTTGAAGTTACTAAAATACCCCTAGATGAAAGATTGCTCGAATAATACATCTTCCCAAACTCTTTTGGCAAATTCGAGGTTGGAAACGCGATCAACATGAAAAATTGTGTGGAAAAATGATCTTGATTGATTTTTTGAGCAATTGGATAGAAAGATAATTTTTTGAAGCAAAAATGCATTCTAGAAAAGGTACAAGACATGTCCGCATAGTGGACCTACACTTAATTTTTGGTCCCATTATTTATACGGGGTTAGAAAATCGATCGGAAAGCGATTTACATAAAATTACACGTAAAACGCATATGAAAAATTCCATTTATGTGTATTTTTGTGGGAAAATAGTTTCTGAATACGTTTTAAGTTTGTCGTCAAAAAATGAATTGAAGCGCGATAAGTCTGCCAGTGGACTTGCTCCATTATGTTACCTAAATTTTAGTTTTAAAAAGTAATGACATTGTAGTCTTTTCCCCACCCATCTTAGACTAAAACTCTATCATGAGGTTGTTATCAACCCTATATCAATTCTAAGCATGAAATTTCAATCATTTACACTAATTCCTCTTAAGAACTAGGGATAAGGAGTAAAGAGGAGGGTAGGGTTCAAGAGATTCAAGGATCTTCTTTGTTGATTCTTTAATCTTCATCCCGGGTACGTAAGGCTACCTAAAATTCTATTTTTGTGCCTAATCTATATTACTTATCAAGAATTCTAGTCAAGAGTCCAGTCAATTTTATTCATATGATTTTATGGAGTAATTCTAGAACCTTATCATGAAACCCTTGTTTTGTAATCATTATTATACTAAGAACTTCAGTACTAAGTACATCTCTTTAAATTCTTGAAGTATTACTACAGTTACAAGAATCCTAACTAGTTCCATAATTATTTTTCCTATTGTGTTTTACTATTACTCTATTGTCAAGTTAAGCTTTGAATGATAGGACATTATGTTCATATAATTATGACTCTATGAAATTCATGAAAGGTTATTCAGTTCAAGGTATAAGTTGGTTAAAGAAGTATCTTAGCATGAGTAATACAAGTAGAATAGTTTTACTACATTGTAATTATCCAAAAGTGCCCAAAAACGTCCCTCAGAATGCATGAAATATTAATTCTCATATATCTCAAAATCCATTTGTTATTTCGAAAATCCAACTTCGGATTCTTGTTCAGGGGGTCCAAATTAGGTGGAAAAGGGTCTAAACCCGATTTAAGAGTAAAGATTTAGCAATTACAAAATTTTAAGGTGCGATTTCCAGAGGGGTTTTCGCATCCCCCTCGCGACGCGCCCCTATGTATTTTGGGACTCTATTTTTCAGCTTCAGTTCAAGACTTTAAGTCTTGGGCCTAAAAGCTCCCATACGTGTTTTTACCTATACTTATATTTCATTCTCATACTACCCTAAACATTTCCTAATACTCACTCAAACACTTAGTCCCATTTTCACTCCCCAAACTCAAGTCCCAAACCCTCACACCCAAGCGAAGGTTCTCCTTCAAGGTTCTTCTTCAAGCTTCAAGTCTCCATCTCCAATCATCACCAATTTCATCTCCAAGCTAAGGTGTGTGGGTTTCTTTCATGGGTTCCTTTCACCATAATACCCAAGCCTCTTTTTACCAATCCCAAGGAAAAGGCCGAATAAATTGGATTGGGAAGTAATACCATGCCTAGACCCCTTAATATAAGACACGATCCTAAAAAGACTAAAATTGCATGATTTAAAGTTAATTTACAAATGGGTCTTGATAATTATGAAATTCACTGCACACTATATTAAAGCTATGTAGAGTTGTGACTGTTTTGTTATGTTTTGAGCTCTAAATCTTGGATCTAATGTTGAATTTGATGAGGGGTTTTGATGTGAATGTCTTTGAGGTGTTACAAGGTGTTGATTGATGGTTTTACAATAAATTTTCTTGCATGATTTCATCTTTAAATTACATGGTCTTTTACGCCCATTGCACACCCTCAAAGTGTTTGATAAATTGTCTTGCTAGGGTTTCTTTAGGAAATGAAGGTCCAAAGCATGATATATGATATGAATAATATGATGATGAAATAAGTTTATGTATATGATATACTTTGTATAAAGTGTTGCATTAGACCATACCCGATGAGGGCGGGGACAAGAACCCGGGTAACCATGTTGGGGGTTTATACTCATCAACCATCCAAAGGATTTATACTTTGTCACTGTGTTGGTAAGGTGTGATTACCATCAACCATGTGAGGGGTTTATACCACACAACCACCAAGGGGCTTATACCTTGAATAGCTCGCTAAGTCTCTTCTACACATATGATATCCTATATGAGCATGAATTACTTAAGCATGTTTTACTTAGGCATTGAACATACATGTCATATTGTTATATTATGTCTATTGCTTAATATTATGCGTTTTAATTATGATGCCTACTTATTGTTGCATTGCATCCTACATACTTAGTACATTTAAATGTAGTAATGCATACTCTATGCCTATATGATGCCACTATGTAGGAATCGGTACCCAAGTTGATCATCCTCCTCCACGTGGCTAGGTCGGTGCTATTCAAGCTAGTTGGTGAGTCCTCCACTTCGGGGACCTAGTCTATGCTTTGTTAATATGTATTGAGACTCTCTTTGTATGTTCTATTTGACTATGAGGGTGATGCCGGTTACTTTGTCTTGGTCTTTTCTCTTATATATGTAGTAGAGGTGTTTGTTGAACATGTTAAGTATGTATGATATAAGTTTATGTCTTCTCTACTGACCATGACATTGTTCAAGCTTTTCCCTTAGCCCCATTTTCACTATTCCTTAATCTTTGACTGCTTGATTTATTGCTTTCATGACCAAGGATGTGTAATGATGCTTTATGAGACTTGTTTGGGGTCCTTTCGGGTTACCCTTGCATCGTATCACGTCTAGGCCCTAGGATTAGGTCGTGACATACACGATCTTTTGAGTATAGCATATCAGTTTTAAAAGAGCAATTCAGTCAATTAGGATATTCTGCATTATTATTCATCATGCATAAATTTCAGAGTTTGAGAAAATTTGGTAGTTTCAAATGCATTATTTTATCAGTATATAACATGACTACTCTTTTTAAAGAAAACATTACTAGTCATGAGAAAGTATTATTAGTTTTGTGAAAGAAAATCCAATTTATATAAAATATTTGAGACAAATCCCTAAATAGCAGAATTTCAGTTTTCCCCTAAAGAGAGGCAATTTTACCGTTATTAAGCACAATACATGTTTTGAGAGTCGGATTAAGCACCTATATGGATATAAGTTCAGATAACTCCAAATCATAAACTACGTAGCCAACATAAGATAAGATTGTACCAAATGTACAACTCCTCAGATGCTACTGTGATGGCCCAATTTATATGGATCCCCAGCACTTCATCCCTTACCCAAACAAGGTATGGATGACTCTGGTAATGTTGTCAAGACGTTGTACCATCACGAGACTCTTAGTGATGGTTGCTGGTTAGAGAAACTCCCTAGATTACAATATACATCATTTTTAGACACAGACAAAGTTGCATTAATTATGCATTAATCTGATATTTTGTTATAATGCATTACTCATGTTATTGAATTATTTTTAGCATTAAACCTATGATTTTGAGCATCAAATCCTCAATTTTCCTATTTTGGACATTTTACATATTGTACATCTCACGTACTGATGCCCTTTGACGTTGCATCATTTTATGATGTAGATTCAGGTATTCGGATGATAGTAGACATTCAGTAAGACAACTTTACAGAAGCTGTTGGTGAGACCTCTTCACTTTCAGAGGACTCTAGCTAGTTTAGTTTATGTATTCTATTTTACAATCACAGAGTCGTGGATCTTATTGTGGCACATATCTTCAGTATAGTAGAGGCTTGATGGACAGAGTTGTGAGGTACTCTAGTCTTTTATTCAGACATTTTAAGCATTATTAGTAATTATATTAAGAGATATTTTTAGACTTTGTATAAAGCATGATTGAGATTCTTTGAGTTTGTATTAAATATTTTAAAAGGTTTAACGTGTAAAGCTTCTGCATGCATGTTAAATTTTCCAGTTGAGTAAGTCAGTCAGGCCAAGGGTTCGCTTGGGGATTAGCAATGGTTTCTGAGTGCCGGCTACATCTAAGTTTTAGACTCGGGGCATGACACCTAACCAGAGATTTAGTAGGTCTAGGCTAAGAGTTTTAGAGTCCATTTTAAAAAATGAGCTTTTTAGCCTGGCCTGAATAAGCCTGTTGATATGTGGGGCTTTTACAATATGGATTACTGGCCCTTGGACTGAAATAAAAAATAATTTAAAATAAAAATAAAATAGAGTGCTAAAACTAATAAGAGTCCAAACTCAAATTTCATTTATAATTTTTAAATATCAGACCTCGGAATAAAAATTGGGTAGTTATGGACCATAAGCTACTCAGACTTCACTGAGGCCTATAACTACCCACACCCTACCGAAGAAGATGTTTATTATCCCCAATGCACAAAATCAAGCAAAACTAGAATATAAGGGGTCAAAAACATACTTGGGCGCCTAAGCGTCAATCTAAGGCTGAGTTTGGCCATCCCCGTCCTGCAGAGTAGTCTCCTAAGTAGTAGTACTCTGTCTGGAGGAGCCAATACCCCTCAACTGATCATGCTCACGGGCTAGCCTCATCTTCACCTCACGTCTCGACTCCTTCAAGGCACGCATAAGATCCTTCTCCTCCACCCTCACACGTACACTTTATCCACTAGATCCTCACCCATGTAAGGTCTCTTCCCGAGGAAAAAATTGGTAGGCTCGTCGGGAGCAAACAAATTAAGCACTGGCACCGGATATATCTCATATGGCAATGTAACTGGTGTTGCAAGTGATGCTGTCAAATCAGTCCTAAGCATCTGGATCTCTATCTACAAGGCTGACAAATCTAAAGGCTGGGCCTCGACCAATTCTTTCGCACCCTCTCCTCAAAAGCATCAATGTGGGCATCCACTTCATAAACACGATCCTGAATAGTAGCAATGGTAAATGCCTGACTCTGCTCCTTTGAGTCTGCAATATCTTACCAGATCCATGGCCTAATCTACTAAATAAGTTGAGTCAGTTGTGACTTAATATGTGATAGTCTCTGTGCCATGGCCTGAATAGAAATGGCGGACACATAGACTATGCCCATTGTAGGAGTCTGTGACTTAGGGCCTCTGGTGGGGTAACAGTAATAGTGGGCCCTCTCTCCTTATCTACACCATATTGCTGGGGCCTTTCCTCAGTAGTAGTAGAAGTGGTGGTGGTGTTAATCTATGAACCCTCAAGCAGTAGCACTAGAGCAAATATCTCTAACAGAGGTAGAGGTTGTACTTGCCGGAGTGCCACAAGGTTCTCATCAACCTTTATCAGGCTGGCTCTAAAGTATGTTGGGCCTCAACTAATTGGTATAGCTAGTGCAAAATCTCCACCTAATACTTGAAACAGAGTTTGTAGATCAAAACTAGAAATGAGATGGAGGTGGCCCTCTTTAGTGCTGACTCATGTATCTGCTAGGCGATGAATCAGGCCCAATCTATGTCCTAGCTAGCCAAGATGTTGCCAACCAAAATCGTATGCTCCAACTTAAGTGAATTATCTGCCAATGTCGGCCGGATACATGATCTAACAATGGCCCACCAAAATCTGGCGTGAATACTAAGTGAAGCCTTCACGATCAGTGAAGCACCCCAAAAAAATGTGCTTCAGAATGCCCATAATTATAATTTTCATATATCTCAAAATACATGTGTGATATTGAAAATCTGCCTTTGTATTCTCATTGAGGGGGCACAAATAAGTGGGAAATGGGTATAACCTGGATTTTAGAACACCCATAGCAAAAACTAATTTTCACAAATTTTTGATTTCCGTAGAGCCTGCGGGCACAGGCCACAACGTGCCTGGGGCATGCAGTAGTGTAAAATGTGAGGTGCACCTAGTCTGTGTCGCACCTAGGGCGCAGACCTATGCAAAATTTCCTTGTTTCTTGCATTCCGTCAAGGGCATTAGTGAAATAACCCTATGCCCATTTATGCGTAAAAACACCTATGCTTAACCATTTGTCAACTCTATATTACTCAAAACCTTAACAAAAACCTCTCTAATACTTAACCAAATATCTCATACCAAATTCAAGGATTTCAAGCTTAACTTTGGAACTCAAGGATTCACTTCAAGCTCTAAGTCTATTCAAGCTCATCTCAAGGAAACTCAAGTTTGAGGTATGTGAGTTTCATCCATTGGATCCTTTCACCTATGGAACCCAATCTTCTTTTTTTTTTTTTAATGAAATTGGATGTTTTCAAGTTGTATCATCTATGGGTATCTCTTATTATGGATTATGAATATAAATTATGTTGGGTTTATGAAATGTTGATTGACTATGCATGACTATCTATTTCAAGCTTATACTATGAATTAGTTTTGCCTTTTGAGATTATGCATGTTTTGAGCTATGGTCTATTATGAGATTTGATGATAGATTTCAAGGTACCCTAAATGAGAGTTTTACTATAGGTTGGTGGGTTGATTTGCATCGAGTTTTCTCATATTATTTCACTCTAGAATTGCATGGTTTTGAACAAGCATTATAAATCCACCAAGTGTTTGATAAAATAACATGATAAGAATTCTGAAGTTATTGATAATCTATTACATGATTTATAAGTCAAGTAACTTCATAATGATTAAGAGCTTCCAAGTATGTATTAAATTCATATAAAGTACCTATGATAATGACATGGTAAGAATTCTAAGGTTACTGATGATCCATTACATGATTTATAAGTCAAGTAACTTTATGATGATTAAGGGATTCCAAGCATGTATTAAATTCATGTAAAGTACCTATGACTTTGCAAGTGAATTTTTGGGCTCCTATGTTTTGTTATCTTCTTGGGAAATGTGAAGTCCTTTCTTGATACTTGAATGTGATGGTTTGATGAACTATTTTCATGACTCCTACCAAAAAGATTATATCTTAAGGTAAGGACATATCATTGTAGCTACCAAAACGGCCATGCCATATGGTAGAATAAGTCATGACTCCTAATAAAAAAATTATATTGTAAGTTAAAGGTATCTTATAACACCTACCGAAAAGGCCATGCCGTAAGGCATAATAAATCATGGCTACTACCCAAAAGATTATATTGTAAGTTGAGGGCACTCTATAACCTACCGAAAAGGTCGTACCGTAAGGTAGAATAATTCACGGCTCCTACCTAAAAGATTATATAAAGTAGGGGACATCTCATACTACCTATCAAAAAGACTATGTTGCAATGTAGGGTATTGGTAACACTCTCTGAAAAGATTATACTGTAAGGTGTGTGGGTAGCTATTTGTCCCATCTCATGCATGTTTGTTAAGGTTTAAGTGTGTATATATATATATATATATATATATTTTATATTGAGTTTATGTTCCTTGATTATGATTGAGCATCTTGTTATTATGGCATATGACTCTCATTGCATTAATCCCACATACTTAGTACATTCAAACATACTAATGTATACTCTATCCTACATGATATTACTATGTAGGGGCCGGAGCACCTTTTGATTATCCTTCATGTGGCCAGTACAGTACTTTGGAGATAAGCTTTGGTGAGTCCTCAAGTCCGAGGATGTTATCTATGTCACTAATGCTATTTTGATACATCTTTATGTTAAACACTTATTACTATGAGAGTGAACCCGGAAAGTGTCTTGGCACCCGCTCCATTCCATGTTAGAGGCATTGTTGGATAGTATGATGACTTATGATATGAGCTTAACTCTTAAACGCTTTTATGGTTATCAAAGACTTCCCTTAGTCCCACTTTCCCTTTTATTATATCTATTGTTATTGTTATTTTGCTTCTGTGACCAAGGATGTGTGCTTGATATGCTAAAAGGCTTGTTTGGGGTTCCTTTGGGTTCTCATTCAACGTGTCACGTATAGGCCCTAGGCTTGGGTCATGACAAACTTGATATCAGAGCACTAAGTTGTTAATGGTCCTCGGAATCCAACACACTGCATCGATTAGATTCATATTCATGGTTGTGAAGCGCGCCACAACTATGACTGGGAGGCTATGAGGCACTTTACGAAATGTTTCACTTCTTCATGGTCTATATCGTGCTTTAGATGTAAGTAAGGCTTTTCCCCCTAATGAATGCTCTTTGCTCTTCTAGATCATGCCGCTACAAAAAGGATGACCAAGGAGGGCTCGCACACCCGAGGACGGTCTGGCCCACTAAGACCATTTAGGGGAATGGGCTACTCAAGTGGAATGCCATCACTATGTGTGCACATGAAATAGCCCACCAATTGAACCAAGGAACCCAAGATCCTCATGCTCCCACTCCGGCTTTTAGGGTGAGGGATTTCATAAGAATGAACTCACTAGAGTTCCATGGGTCCAAGACGGATGAGGAGCCCTAAGAGTTCATAGATGTGGTGTACAAGGTGCTATCCATCATGGGGGTCAATTCGGAGGAGAAGGCGGAACTGGCGTCCTACCAACTAAAAGGTATGACTCAAATTTTGTTTGTGCAATAGAGGATAAAGAGGGGAAGTTTTGATGCTATTCCTTGGGAGGAGTTCAAGGCTGTCTTCCTCAATCGGTTCTTCCCGATTGAGTTGAGAGAGGCTAAAATGATGGAGTTCATAAATCTTAGTCAAGGTTCCATGAGTGTGAGGGAGTATGCCCTCAAGTTTAACAAGTTCTTCAAGTATGCTCCAAAATTGGTTGCCGAACCTAGATTAAGGATGAACAAGTTTGTGTCGGGGTGTCCGACTTGGTAAATAAAGAGTGTCATACTGCGATGCTTGTAAGTGATATGGATTTGTCTCGACTCATGGCCTATGCCAAACAACTTAAGGGAGATAAGCTTAGGAAGATGAGAAGTGGGGAGTCCAAGAGGGCGCGATTTGAGGGCAGCCGGTTTCAACAAGGTCACGAGTTTCAAGGCTAAGGATCCTTAGTGCTCCAAACAAGAGGGTTTCTAAGGATGGGATGCCTAACCCAATGCCCCAAGGAGGTGATGATGGAGTGACCTATCCTAGATGCACAAAATGTGGGAAAAAATCATGTTGGCACATGTTGAAGGAACATAGGTGCATGCTTTGGGTGTGCTGAGATGGACCATAAAATTTAGAATTGTCCACATGCTAAAAACAAGGGTAAGGGTGGTCAAGTTGATCAAGGGGGTCAAGGTGTCCAACAAAGGGGTGCTCTATGACATAATCAATTCTATGCTCTTCTATGGAGGCAAATAAGGGATAAGGTGCCCGATGTTGTTGCCGGTATATTAAAGGCTTTTGATTTTGATGTGTATGCATTGATAGATTCAGTTACCACAATTTCTTTGATTATTCCTCTTGTTGCTAATAGGCCTCATGTGTCCTGAATTGTTATGTGAAAACCTTTGGTGTCTACCCTCCATTGATGAGTCTATTGTTGCTAGGAAAGTCTATGGGGGTTGCCCCATGTCTTTATTGCTTAAAGTCTTGTCTAGTGATTTTGTTGAACTTGTCATGGTAGATTTGGAGATTATTCTTGGGGTGGATTGGTTACATGCATATCATGCTTCCATTGATTGTAGAGCCTGTAAACAGTTAGATTCCAATTACTTAATCAGTCTGTACATGAGTGAAAAGTTGTAAAGTGGTAGTTAAGGGTAGATTCACTTCTTGTCTTAAGACCTGTCACACCCCTCCCTGGGGTCATGACCTGTGCCCGTTAGGGACACCTACTCATGCATAAACATAATCATTCCAATTGCCTGAGTTGGAAATCTGCAGAAATTTCGGCAGAGTTTCCTCTGTTTTATTGACTAAGCCACCTGAAAAAGAAGACAG
>JAOTQR010045721.1:0-22015 GCA_025774065.1 Solanum ossicruentum
CCGAACAACATTATTTCATCCTTTCTACCCCTAAGCGTATTGTCTACTACCCATTCCATATACGTGGTGTATACATCAAGTTCGTGATGGGTGTATCCGATTTGCTGAGTGAGGAATGTCAGTCTTCTAGGTTGATTAGTGACATGGATTTGACCCATCTGATGACTAGTGTTGAACAAATGGAGGAGGAAAAATTAAAGAAGAGGAGTAATGAGGCCAAGAGGGTCCGTTTCAAGGGAAAATCCAAAGTCGAAAGGGTGGGCGGTTCCATCAAGGCCAAGGTTCTTCTCATGCATTTAATAAAATGACTGCAGGGCCAAAGGTATTGGGTGTGTAGTTCTTAATAGTTGGTGTCCGAAATGTGGTAGGGGTCATAGTGGCCCGTGCTTGAAGATACTAATGCTTGTTATGGTTGTGGGGAAGTTGGGCATAAGGTGATGGATTGCCCAAGAAATAGCAACAAGGGTAAGAAGGTGCGTCCACAAGTTGCTAATACGGTTCCTTTGGGGAAAGGTGGCTGACAAGATGGTGCCCCAAGGCACAATCAGTTTTATGAACTCCAAGGGAGGTAAGGGGTTGAGGAGGTTCCCGATGTCATCAATGGTATGTTAAAAGTCTTTGATTTTGATATGTATGCATTGATTGATCTGAGTACCACTCTTTCTTTCGTTACCCCTTTTGTTTCCAAAAGGTTCCATGTTGAGCCCAAATTGTTGTGTGAGTCCTATGAGTTGTCTACTTTTAGTGCATCTATTATTGCTAGAAAGGTGTATAGAAATTGTCCCATTTGCATTTTTCATAAGTTGTTGTCCTGTGATCTTATTGTGTTGGAAATGGTGGATTTTGATGTCAGTCTTGAGATAGATTGGCTGCATGCATATTATGCCTCTATTGATTTTAGGACACGTAGGATCAAATTCCAATTCCCAAAGAAACTCGTTCTTTAGTGGGAGAGTCATGATGTGGTGGTTAAGGGTTGGTTAATCTCATGCATTAAGGTCTATAAGTTGATCTCTAAGGAGTGTCTCTATCATCTTGTGAGGTTAGGGATGTGGAGTCCATAGTACTTTCTATGGAGTCGGTTCTGATTGTAAATGAGTTCCTTGATATCTTTCCAAATGACCTTCTCGGTGTTCCTCATGAAAGGAAAATAGATTTTGGTATAGACCTCCTTCCCAATACCCAACCCATTTCTATTTTCCCTTTCTACATTGCCTCGGTGGAGTTAATTGAGTTGAAGGAGCAATTGAGGGATTTGTTGGAGAAGTATCTTATTAGGCCTAGACAATCACCTTGGGGTGCTCTGGTGTTGTTTGTGAAGAAGAAGGATGGGTCTCTTAGAATGTGTATGACTATAGGCAACTTAATAGGGTCACCCTAAAGAATAAGTATCCCCTTTCAAGGATTGATGATTTATTTGCCACTTGCGAGGGGCTAGCCACTTCTCTAAGATTGACCTTTGGTCCAGGTACTATCTAGTAAAGGTGAGGGAGTGTGATACTCCTAAGACAGCCTTCCAGACTAGATATGGGTTTTACGAGTTTATTATGATGTCCTTTGGGTTGACCAATTCACTGGCTATCATCATTGATCTTGTGAATAGGGTCTTCAAACCCTAACTTGATTCATTTGTTGTGATCCTCATTGATGATATTTTGGTCTATTCACAGAGCGAGGAAGAGCATATGGGCCATTCGAGGGTAGTGCTACAATGATTGAGGGAAGAGTGGTTGAATGCCAAGTGTGAAAAATGTGAATTTTTGTTAAAAGAGGCTGCTTTCATAGTCATGTGTTGTTGGGAGATAGTATTAAGGCGGATCTTAAAAAGATATATGTGATTAGAAATTGGCCTAGACTATTGACCCTGTCAGATATTAAGAGCTTTTTGGGCTTAGCATGTTACTACCAAAGGTTTGTGAATGGGTTATCTTATATTGCTTCCGCCGTGACCAAGTAGACTCAAAGGAAAGCCAAATTTGTATGGATTGATCAGTGTGAAAAGAGTTTTCAAACATTGAATGATAAGCTTATATCTGCTCCTATCTTGTTACTACTAGAAAGGCAAGAGGGATTTGTTATGTATTGTGATGCTTCTAAAGTTGGTTTGTGTTGTGTTCTAATGCAAAATGTAAGGTGATAGCATGTGCTTCTAGACACCTCAAAGTGCATGAAAAGAATTGTCCTACTCATGATCTTGAATTGGCTGCCATAGTTTTTGCTTTGAAAAGTTGGCGTCATTATTTGTATGGGATGTATGTTGATGTATTTACCAATCATAAGAGCGTCCAATATGTGTTTACTCAAAAAGATCTCAATTTGAGGCAAAGAAGGTGGTTAGAACTTCTTAAGGATTATGATATGAGTGTGCCTTATCATCCTGGTAAGGGTAATGTTGTGGCAAATACTTTGTGTAGGGTGTCTATGGGTAGCCTAGCTCATGTTAATGGTAGTGGTAAAGCGGTGCCTAGAGAGGTCCATTGGTTGGCTTGATTGGGAGTTAGGTTGGAAGAGGTGGATAATGGGGGTAAAAAATTGTGGTAGTTGATGACTCTAAATCTTCCTTGGTTTATGAGGTAAAAGAAAAACAAGATCCTAACCCCGTGTTTTTAGAATTGAAGGCATTAGTATAGGATGGCAATATGGAGGTTTTCTCTCAAGGGGGAGATGGTACCCTTAGATACCAAGATAGGTTATATTTGCCTTGCGTTTACGGCTTGAGAGAAATGATCCTTGATGAGGCTCATAGTTCTTCCCATTCTATTCACCCCAGTTCTACTAAGATCTACAGATATTTGATAGAGGTGTATTAGTGGGGAGACATGAAGAGGGACATTGCCAAATTTGTTTTCAATTGTCATAGTTGTCAACAAGTTAAAGTGGAGCACCAAAAGCCAAGTGGCTTCCCAAGACATAGAGATTCCTACTTCTAAGTGGGAGGAGATTAATATAGATTTTGTGTTTGAGTAGCAAAGACTAGAAAGGGTTTTGATTCATTTGGCTTGTGGTTGATAGGATGACGAAATTGGCTCATTTTCTACCGGTTAAGACTATATATGGGGCTAAGGATTATGCAAAGTTGTAAATCCATGAGTTGGTAAGGTTGCATGTGGTTCCCTTGTTTATCATATCTGATCGTGATGCTCAATTTACTTCACATTTTTGGAATTCCTTTCAAAGGGGTCTTGGTAGAAGAGTTAAACTTGGTACGGGCTATCACCATCAAATGGATAGCCAAGCCAAAAGGACTATCCAAACACTTGAGGATATTCTTAAGGATTGTGTATTGGAGCTTAAGGTAGTTGGGATGATCATGTTCCAACTGATTGAGTTTGCCTATAACAATAACTATCATTCTAGCATTGGTATGGCTCCTTTTAAGGCTCTCTAGGGTAGACGTTCTAGGTCGTTGGTTGGGTGGTTTGAGGTTGCAGAGGTGGCTTTGATGGGTCTAGATCTGGTTATAGAGGCTCTTGAGAAGGTTAGGATAATTAGAGAAAGGTTGAACACAACCCAAAGACATCAAAAATCCTATGACAATGTGAGGAGGAGAGACCTTAAAGTTAAAGTTGGTGATTGAGTCCATTTAAAGGTTTCACCCATGAAGGGTATGGTTCATTTTGCTAAGAAGGGAAAATTGAGCCCGAGGTATGTGGGTCATTACAGGGTAATGAGGATGACTGGTAAGGTGTCTTATGAGTTGGAGTTGCCTAGTGAAATGAATTTGGTTTATCGGTGTTTCATGTGTCTATGTTGAGGAAGTGTGTGGCTAATCCAAATGATATTGTTCCATTGGATATTATGGGTGTAGTTGAAGATAACTTAACTTATGAGGACGTTATAGTAGATCTTGGATACATAAGTGAAGAGGCTAATGAACAAGGACGTTGCTTTCATTAAGGTCCTTTAGAGGAATCAACAAGTTGAAAGTGCTATGTGGGAGGCCAAAGAAGACATGAAAAAGTGATATCCTTATCTTTTCCACTCTATTTAAGCCTATGGTATGGATCTAAGTCTTCTATGTGATTTCAAGTCTAAGTTCAGCCTATGACAATTACACACATTCTTGTTTAGATTGACAAGTTCATGATGATTTTACACATATGTTGAGATTTTTGAAATGATATTTAAGTGCATTGTTGCATCCTTATGTGGGCTGAAATTGTTATGCTTCCGCTTCTCATATAAATTTCTTTCACATTCGGGCACGAATGTTCCCAAGGGGGGAGATATTGAAAAAACACCATAAAGTGCCCAAAAATGTGCCTCGAAAATGCTCGTAATCGTAATTTTCATATATCACAAAATTCGTGCATGATATCAAAAATTTGACTTCATATTCTAGTTCAAGGGATCAAATTGACGGGGAAATAGGTCTAACCCTGATTTTATAACAAACGAATTACAATTTCATTTTCACAAAAATCGATTTCTAGAGTGCTTTTCGCGCCCTTGGCGCGCAACAGTGTAAAAATGTTGCAAGTTTTCACTTCGGTCCAAGGCTTTTTGTTCTTACGCCTAAGCCTTCCCATGTGTGAAAGTACCTATACTTAGCCATATTTTACCTTCAATTCATTCAATACATTCCGAAATACTCTCTCAAACACTTAGAAAATATTTTACATCTAAATTCAAGTGTGGAAATCTCTTCCTGGTCTTAAGGATTTCAATTAATCTTCAAGTCTCCTTTTCCAATCATCATGAAGCATACTCCAAATCTAAGATATGTGAGTTTCAACAAATGGTTCCTCTCACCCATGGTGCCCAAGCTTCTTCTTTTACCTAAATTACGTGAAAGTTGATTTACTCATGGGACTCACTTACTATGGATTTCACTTCACACTATGATGAGGTTTCATGAAATTATGATTTTTTTAGCATGTTTTGAGATATAAATCTAAGATCTATTGTTAGATTTGATGAAGGGTTTTGATGTATATTGCTTGAGGGTGTTACCAAGTATTTGTTGATGGTTTTACACTGAACTTTCTAGCATGATTCCTCTCTTGAATTGCATGGTTTTGCACTAGCACTACACACCCGCCAAGTGCTTAGTACAATATCCTGTTATGGTTTCTTAAGGAATTGGCGGTCTAATGCATGTCTTATGAGTTGAATAACTATATGATGATGAAAGGAATGTATGTATACAATAGTATCTCAATAGTGTTGGGAATTAACCGAGCCTCACTTTGAAGGTTTTAGGCCCATATAACCATGCTGAGGGGTTTAAACCTCGATCGCCTCACTTGGAAGGTGGCAGGCCCAGAAACTTTGTTAGGGCATTTATACCTCGATTGCCTTTCCCGGGAGGTGGTAGGCCCGTACAACCATGTCGAGGGGTTTCTACCTTGATAACCATATTGGGATGTTTGTACTTCACCAACTACGTTGAGGGGTTTGTATCACATTTGCCTCTTCAAGGAGGTTGTAGGCCTTGGATATTCACTAATAATTGTCTTTCCCTACACTTGTATTATGTTGTATATAAGCATGATTTTTCTTCAAGCATCATTCATACATGCCATATTGCAATATGTTTATTCATTGCCTATGTTATCCATTTTGGTTAAGGTGCTTATCACTTGTTGCATTGCAACCTACATACTTAGTATATTAAAATGTACTAATACATACTCTGTGCCTACATGATGTCACCATGTAGGAACAGGAGCCCCAATTGACCATCTTCCTCCACGTGGCTGGTACTAATTCTCCCAAGCTAGTTGGTAAGTTATCCATTTCAGGGACAACATATATGATCTCATACTATCTACTAAGACTATCATTCTTTTTTGTATGTATTGACTATGAGGGTGAGCTTGGTTGCTTTCCCCCCTCCCCCCTCTTATCTATGTATTAGAGGTGTTGTCGGACATGTCATATATTGAGCCTTGACTCTTTTGGTTTTGGTGTTTATGTTATGAAAGCTTTCCTTTAGTCCCTTTTCCCTATTTTTAATTTAATTATGTCATTTAAATTCTTCCATGGAAAATGATGTGTAATGATATGTTAAGACGCTTGTTTGGGGTCCCTTCGGGTTCCCGATTTGCCTTTTCACATCTACGATGTAGGCTTGTATCATGACAAACTTTCTATCAGAGCTTTAGGTTGTTAAGACCTCAGCATCCAACAAACCATGTGGATTAGAGCATTGTACATAGTTATGGTGTGCACCACAACTTTGAGCATGGGGCTATGAAACATTTTAGGAAGTGTTTCCCTTCTTCATGTTCTAAGTAATGCTATAGTGTTAAAGTAAGGTTCCTCCCAATCTAATGATTGTTCTTTTCTATGCTAGATCATGCCTAACACAAGAGGAAGGAGAGACCGATACTCCCGAGCAGCAACCCGCTCATGGTGAGCTCCGGGATGCTCTCACTTTGCTAGCACAAGTTGTTGCTAACCAAGCCAACCAAGGGGCCCAAGCCCCTCATGCAACTAACCAGCATCTCAAGTGAGGGATTTTGTAAGGATGAATCCCCTAGAACTATGGGTCTAAGGTAGATGAGGACCCTCAAGAGTTCATCGATGAGGTCTAGGAGGTTTTGGCTATTATGGGTGTTAGATCGAAAGAAAGGTGGAGTTGGCAGCTTACCAACTCAAGGGGGTAGAACAAATGTGGTATACTACATTGAAGGAGGGGAAAGGAAATAATAATGTGGTTCTTTAGGAGGAGATTAAGGCATCTTTTCTTAATTGGTTCTTCCCTCTTGAGCTTAAGGAGGCCAAAATGGTGGAGTTCATGAATTTGAAACAAGTGTCTATGAGTGTGAGAGAGTATGCTCTCAAGTTCAATCAACTCTCTAGATATGCTTGCCACTTGGTTGTCGACCTAAGCTCTAGAATGAACGAGTTCGTGAAGGGTGTATCTAATTTGATGAGTGAGGAATGTCGGATCGATTTTTTCACTAGTGACACTAATTTTTCCCTTTTGCTGACCTATTCTGAACAAATGGAGGAGGAAAAGTTGTGGAAAAGGAGGAGTAATGAGGCCAAGAGGGACTGTTTCAAGGGAATTTCCAAAGTCAAAACGGTGGCCGATTCTATCAAGGCCAAGATTCTTCTCATTTATTAAATAGGAGGGTTGCCAATGACTTCCAAAGGGCCTAGGGTATTGGGGCTGTGGTTCCTAATGGTGGGTGTCCAAAATGTTGTAGGGGTCATAGTGGCCCGTGCTTGAGGGATACCAATGCTTGTTATGGTTGTGGGGAAGTTGGGCATAAGGTGATGGATTGCCCTCGAAATCGCAATAAGGGTAAGGAGGTTCGTCCATAAGGTACTAATATGGTTCCTTTGGGGAGAGGTGGATGACAAGATGGTTCCCCAAGCTACAATCAGTTCTATATACTCCAAGGGAGGCAAGGGGTTGAGGAGGTTCCCAATGTCAGATCAGTATGCTAAAAGTCTTTGATTTTGATGTGTATGCACTGATTGATCGAGGTGCGACTATTTGTTTTGTATCCCTTTTGTTTCCAAAACGTTCCATGTTGAGCCTAAATTCTTGTGTGAGTCCTATGAGGAGTCTACTCCTATTGGTGTATCAATTGTTGCTAAAAAGGTGTATAGAAATTATCCCATTTGCATTTTGCATAAGTTATTGCCTAGTGATCTTGTTGAGTTGGAAATGGTGGATTTTGATGTCATTCTTGGGATGGATTGCTTGCATGCATACTATTCCTCTATTGATTGTTGAACCTAAAGGGTCAAATTCCAATTCCCAAACGAACCCATTCTTGAGGGAGGAGTCATGATGTGGTGGTCAAGGGTAGGTTCATCTCTTCCATTAAAGCCCATAAGTGGATCTCTAAGGGGTGTCTCTATCATCTTGTAAGGGTTAGGGATGTGGAGTCCAAAGTCACTTCTATAGAGTCGGTTCCAATTGTAAATGAGTTCCTTTCTGTCTTTCCAATTGACCTTCCTGGTGTTCCTATTGAAAGGGAAATAGATTTTTGTATAGACCTCCTTTCTTATACCCAACCCATTTCTATCTCCCCTTACCACATGGCCCCGGTAGAGTTAAAAGAGTTGAAGGAGTAATTAGGGGATTTGTTGGAGAAGTTTTTTATTGGGCCTAGAAAATCACCTTGGGGTGCTCTGGTGTTGTTTGTGAAGAAGAAAGATGGGTTCTCTTAGAATGTGTATTGACTATCGACAATTTAATAGGGTCATCATAAAGAATAAGTATCTTGTTCCATGGATTGATGATTTGTTTAAAAAATTGTGAAAGGCTAATCACATCTCTAAGATTGACCTTCGGTCTAGGTACCATAAAGTGAAGGTGAGGGAGTGTGATATTCCTAAGACGACCTTCCAGACTAGGTATGGGCATATGTGAGGGGCTAGTCACTTCTCTAAGATTGACCTTCGGTTTAGGTACCATCAAGTGAAAGTGAGAGAGTGTGATATTCCTAAGACGACCTTCCAGACTTGGTATGGGTATTATGAGTTTGTTGTAATGTCCTTTGGGTCGACCAATGCACTGACTATCTTCATGGATCTTATGAATAGGGTCTTCATTCCCTATCTTGATTCGTTTGTTGTTTTTTTCATTAATGATATTTTGATCTATACGCATAGCGAGGAGGAGTATATGGGTCATTTGAGGGTAGTGCTATAAATATTTAGGGATGAGAAGTATGTCAAGTATGAAAAATGTGAATTTTGGTTAAAAGAGGTTACTTTCCTATGTCATGTGGTGTCAGGGGATGGTATATAGGTGGATCCTAGAAAGATGGATGTAATTGGAAATTGGCCTAGACCATTGACCCCATCAAATATTAGGAGCTTCTTGGGCTTAGTGGGTTACTACAAAAGGTTTGTTAATGGGTTCTCTTCTATTACTTCCCTTATTACCAAGTTGACTCAAAAGAAAGCCAATTTTTTGTGGACCAATGAGTGTGAAAAGAGTTTCTAAACATTGAAAGATAATCTTGTGTCCGCTCCTATCTTGTCACTACCAGAAGAGCTAGAGGGGTTTGCTATGTAATGTGATACTCCTAGAGTTGTTTTGGCTTGTGTTCTAATGCAAAATGGTAATGTGATAGCCTATGCTTCTAGACAACTCAAAGTGCATGAAAAGAAATATTCTACTCATGATCTTGAATTTGTCGCCGTTGTATGTGCTTTGAAAATTTGGCGTCATTATTTGTATAGGGTGTATCTTAATGTGTTTACCCATCATAAGAGCCTCCAATATGTGTTCACTCAAAAAGATCTCAACTGAGTCAAAGAAGGTGGCTAGAACTTTTTAAGGAATATGATATGAGTGTGCATTATCATCCCGGTAAGGCTAATGTTGTGGCAGATGCTTTGAGTAGGTTTTTCTATGGGTAGCATAGCTCATGTTGATTTTCACCACCCAAGTGTAGGTCCTAGATGTCACTGGCAAATATAGAACCTGAAGGAACCCCAAACAAGCCTCATAGCATATGATTACATATCCTTGGTCACGTAAGCAATTTAAATGATAATAAGAGATAAGCATAATCGACAGAAATTGGGACCAAGGGTGAACTTCCAGATCATAAACATCAAGAAACAAGAGAGCCAAGGGTCATATCATAAATACATATCTTGTCCAACAACACCTCGAAACCTTAGATACTTAGCAAGGGCCAAGACGAAAAATTGGGCTCACCCTCATAATAATGACAATAGATAATCCAAACATACAAAACAAAGTCTAAACATAAGCTTGAGAGAAGATAGAGATTGTCCCCAGACTTGATGACTCACCACAAACTAACTTGAACAATCCGTCTATCCACGAGGAGAATCCATAGGAGCTCCGGTTTTTATATGGTGATATCATGTAGTCATAGAGTATGCATTATATGTTTAAATGTAGTAAGTACGCAGTATGCAATGCAACAGGAGATAGGCATCATAGGCAAAATCCATAATCATAAGAAATGGATAACATACTAACAATATGACATGTATGAATATTCTTGAAGTAAAAATATGCTTATATAAAACATATGATGAGTGTAACGAGTGACCATTATAGTGCAAGCAAAGGCCCACTAGCCCCTTGGATAGGTGCATGGGGTACAAACCCCTTCATGAGGTTGATGAAGTACAAACCCCCCAAAGGGTTGATTGGTACAAACGCCCGACATGGTTGATGGAGTACAAACCCTCCCAACAGGTTGATGGAGTACAAACCCCCTAACAAGGTTGATGGGTACCAACCTCCAACAAGGTTACCCGGGCCTACCACCCCTCGAGCTAGGCGATCGAAGTACAAACCCCTTAACAAAATTATAGGGCCTACAAGCCTTGAGCCAGGCATGGTCATCCCCAACACTATATATATATATATATTGACACACACACTCCTTGCATCATCATATATTCATCATATACATACATTACCTTATCATCATATAGTCATTCAACTAATAAGACATTCATTGGACCTTCAATTCCTCAAGAACCCATAACCGGACATTTTATCAAACACTTAGCGGGTGTGTAATGCTAGTGTATAACCATGCAATTCAAAAGTGAAATCATGCTAGAAAAATCAGTGTAAAGCCATCAATAGATACTTGGTAACACCTTTAAACCATATGTCAAAATCCTTCATCAATTCTTATAATAGACCTCAGTTTCGTAACTCCAAATATAGTAAAACAGTACAATTTCATAAACTCCAACTTAGTGTGCAGTGATTTTTATAATAAATAGGACTCATGAGTAAATCAACTTTAAATCATGTAAATTTAGGTAAAAGGAAACTTAGGCATCATGGGTGAAAGGGACCCATGAAAGAAACCCACATACCTTATCTTTGGAGATGAACTTGATGAGATTGGAGATGGAGACTTAAAGCTTGAGTGCAATCTTTAAGATCTGCTAAGGGTTTTGACACTTGAATTTTGAGATAAATATAAGTCTAAGGGTTTGGGTAAGTATTGGCAATGTTTTTGAATGATATGAGGGTGATAAAATTTCTAAGTATACGTACTTTCATGTGTGGGAAGGCTTAGGCGCAAGACTTAAAGTCTTGGACTAAATCTAAAAACTGGCACCAAAATAAGACGCACCAGTGATGCGAAGTTACTATTGGAATTTGACACTTTGAAATTTCAGATTTTGCTACGATTGCTTTAAAATCGGGGTTAGACCCTTTCCCCCCTAAATTTGACCTCCTGAACAAGAATATGAAGTTTGATATTACATATCACACATGGATTTTGAGATATATGAAAAATACGATTCCTAGCACTTTCGAGACAAATTTTTGGGCACTTTTTGGAGTCATTTCAATATCTCCCCCCTGGGATCATTCGTACCCGAATGTCAAAGAAATGTATATGAGAAGAGTAATCATGAACAAATAAGCCCCAACAAGAATGCAACAACATAGTTAAAACACTATCTTTAAAATCTCAACATAGGTGTAAAATCACCATGAACCCTTTCAATATAAACATGAATGAATGCAAATGACTTGGGGGATGAAACATAAGACATGGAATCATGAAAGGGCTCGACATGTTATCATAAGCTTGAATAGAATGAAAGAGGTATGAATATTGCTCTATCATGCCCGTTTTGTCTCCCCAGGAGATACTTCCGACTTGGCGATTCTTCCAATGGGCTTTGACGAACACTACACCCTCACAAATCAAGATTTACTCATATCCACCCTACTTTCCATGGACCTTCTCGTAAGTCAACTCTTCCTCCATAATATCCACAATCTCAAGAGTCCTATAACACTTGAATCACCAATACACCTCCTCAATCATAGAACCTTAAAGAACCGAACGAACTATATCCTTATCCAAAGGCAATTCCCATTTGTGTGAAACATCACTAACCTTCCTCGACGCCCTACGAAGACTCACAAACCATAAATCCAATTCCCTCTTCACTAGGGAAAACCATACCTTTCACGAGAAAAACCTTCAATTAGCCCCAATAACTAACTTTGAATTCAAGCTCTCTTCTCCTCCTTTGACATAAGACTTTTGACAACTTGGACTGTCTCCAATTTTTTCTTAATAAATCTTACCTTCTCCATAACATCCATAACAAGATTCGTACCCAACAAAGCCATTTCGCCCACGTCGAACCACCCAATCAGTGATCTACAATGCCCACCATATGGAGTCTCAAAAGTTGCCATACCAATTCTAGAATTATAGCTGCTACTAGTCTCATCAAGAACCCTCTTCCTCAATCCATCAACACTACACACACACAACCTACCTTGGTACCTATGGGCACCATCTCCCCCTTGGGAGAAAACCTGCACCTTGCCCTCTTTTACCAAGGGCATCAATTCTAACAAGGAGGAATCAAGATCTTCTGGTGCTATCACCTTATTAACAAAGGAAGACTTAGGACCATCCATAACAACAACATTACCATCGACATGATCTACGTTACCCATAGAAACTTTACTCAAAGCATCCGCCACCACATTTACCTTACCAGGATGATAATGCATACTCATATCACAATCTTTACAAACTTCTAACTACCTCCTTGTCTCAAGCTAATATCCCTCTAAGTGAGCACATATTGGAGACTTTAGTGAACGGTAGACATATCAACATGCACCCCATACCAGCAATGACGTTAAATTTTCAAAGCAAAAGCCTCGGCAGCCAACTCAAAGTCGAAGGTAGAATGACCATTCCCATGCATCTCAAATTATCTAAAAGCATGGACTTCTACCTAACCATCTTGCATCAACACACAACCCAAACAAATCCAGGTGAAATCATAATACACAACAAACCCTTCCAACCCTTGCGGTAGAGACAAGATAGGAGCGGACACAAACTTATCCTTCAAGGTTGGAAGATCCTCTCACACCCGATCCACACAAACATAGCCTTCTTTTGGATCAACTAAGTCATAGGAGAAGCAATAGAAAAGAGAACCTATTCACAAACCTCTGGCGTTAAACCGCTAAGTCTAAGAAACTCCTAATATCCAAGGGAGTCAATGGTCTAGGCCAATTTCTATTGACATACATCTCCTTAAGATCAATCTATATACCTTCCTCCGACAAGGTTGATGGCTACCGGCCCCCAACAAGGTTAGGGGCTACCACCCTCCAACCTGGCGATCAAGGTACAAACCCCTCAACAAGGTTTCCCAGGCCTACATCCCCCCAAGCTAGGCTTGAAATCCCCAACACTATAGAAATAACATTTTATATATACATACATATATATATATATATATATATGTGTGTGTGTGTGTGTGTGTGTGTGTGTGTGTGTGTGTGTGTATAGACACACACACACACACAAACACTTCTTTCATCATCATATAATCATCTTAGCCATACATTCCTCTTATCATCAAATAATCGTCATATACACACATTCCTTTCATCATCGTATAGTCATTCAAGTCACTAGATATTCATTGGACTTTCAATTCCTCAAGAACCCATAACTAGACATTTTTTCAAACACTTAGAGGGTGGGCAATACTAGTGTAAAACCATGCAATTCAAGAATAAAATCAAGACAAAAAAATCAGTGTAAAGCCATGAATAGATACTTGGTAACACCCTCAAACAATATACATAAAAACACATCATCGATTCTCATAATAGACCTTAGATTCATAGCTCCAAACATAGTAAAACAGTCATAATTTCATAAACCCCAACATAGTGTGCATTGATTTTCATAATAAATAGGACCATTGAATAAATCAACTTTAAATCATCCAAATTCAGGTAAAAGGAAGCTTGGGCATCATGGGTCCCAAAAGAAACCCACATACTTTACCTTTGGAGATGAACTTGATGAGATTGGGATGACCAAGCCTTGCTCCGGGGGTTGTAGGCCCGAGTTAACTTGTTGAGGGGTTTGTACCTCGATCGCCTAGCTCGAGGGGTGGTACGCCTGGGTAACCTCGTTGGGGGTTCGCACCCATCAACATTGTTGGGGGGTTTGTACTCCATCAACCCATTGGAAGGTTTTTACTTCATTAACCATGTTGGGGCTTTGTACCTCATCAACCAATATAGGGGTTTGTACCTTATTCGCCTCTCCAAGGAGGTGGTAGGCCTTGGATATTCACTAATAATGATCTCTTCTTACACAAGTATTATGTTCTATATAAGCATGCCTTTACTTCAAGCATCATTCATAAATGCCATATTGCTATATACTTATTTATTGCCTATGTTATGCATTTTGGTTATGGTGCTTGTCATTTGCATTGCATCCTACATACTTAGTACATTCAAACATACTAATGAATACTCTAAGCCTACATGATGTCACAATGTAGGAACCGGAACGCCGCTTGAGTATTTTCCTCTACGTGGCTAGCACAAATTCTCTCAAGCTAGTTGGTGAGTCCTTTATTCTGGAGACAACATCTTTGATCTCATGGTATGTACTAAGACTATCTTTCTTTTGTGTATGTATTGACTATGAGAGTGAGACCGGCTGCTTCTCTAGGCCCCCTAGCTCTTATTTATGTAGTAGAGGTGTTGTTGGGCATGTTATGTATTGATCCTTGACTCTCTTGTTTTGGCGTTTATGTTATGAAAGCTTTCCTTTAGTCTCTTTGCCCTATTTCTAATTCAATTATGTCATTTAAATGCTTCCGCAACCAATGATGTGTAATGATATATTAAGAAGCTTGTTTGGGGTCCCTTCGGGTTCCCCATTCACTGTGTCACGTCTTTGCTCTAGGCTTAGGTCGTGACAAGTTTATATAGAAAAAAGATGAGGGAACAGCCTAAGGCACCTTAACTATCATAATTAATGTTTAAGAGTCATGAATAAGAAAAGTTGATAATTATTAAAGTTATAAACATGATTAGGAGTAGAAATTAAATAGATAAGTCACAACAACAAAATATTAAAATAAATATGATGAAAAAAGACAAATAAAAAAGAGCTAATCGTTATCATGTCAATCTCAAGTCAAATGGATCAAACATATTTTACTTAGTTTTGATAATCAATTAAATAAAATCAATTAAAGGAGAAAATATACAAATTACCCATTTGAAGTATACCTAGTTTTCTATTTTTTTAATAAAACAATATGGAATAAGGAAAATATTCAAAAATATATCAATAATAAAAAAGTGTAAAAATAAAAATTTTAAATTTAACAATGAGAAAAATTAGAGACTTATTGTTATGACGCAATTGTCTTCACCCACTGAGGCAAGTCAGCCTACATAGGTAACAACAGACTAATATAAGATGATGAGAAAGGTAAAACAATAAATGCAATAAAAATAACAAAGATTTAAGCATAAGGGCATAACCAAAACAAATACCATCCCACAATTGGTTGTCACATAGTTCAAGCATCTAATACATCATAATAAGAAAGAAAGGTTACAAGTCTCAATTAACAACCAATCTGAAGGTGAGAAGTCTCACATCAGCAAAACACAGGAGAGATGTTGGGTATATAAGTAAACAAGCCTTACCTACTACTGACGCGCTTCAAAGTCATCCATGTAACAACTCATTTTAAGATGAGACGTCCCACATCGATAAAACTATGGAGAGATACTAGGTATATAATAAGTAAAAAAAATATACCTACTAGTGACACATTTTAAAATCGTGAGGGTCTAGGCCCAAAGAAAACAATATCACTAGCAGGTTGGGTCGTTAGGTATCAATAGTCGTTGTCACTCAAATAGAAGAAAACTATAAAAAATATTTGATGTTCTTAAGAGTGTGCTGCAGCAACAAGCAAATACCACTCAATTATTAGTAGCTCGGTCAAAAAGAAGAAGAACATTAGTAGGATCCAGGCTCATGGTCCAAGAGAGGAAAAAGAACGTCAGGAGGCTTTGGGCTCACAACCTACACAAATGTCTAGAAAAACAAGTGTGAGTACCAAAGTACCCAACAAGAGCTCCTAATTATGGGTAGATAATAAAGAACTAAGTACTCCTTCCATCCCAACCATATACCTCCAAACAATAACACCTACACACCAAAAAGACAAGCATATGCAATATAGAATATTAAAAATAATCACAACCTCAATCCACTATATCACAACCGAATTAATCGCAATAGTTACAAGAATAGGGTCAATCAACATATAACATTTAGTACAAACCAACACATTTTCAAACAACGAATGAAATGGAATGAAGTGTCATAAGGAACAACAATGTAATGCAATGCAATGTCAAATATTTGTGATGCATGTATGTCCAATGATACATATCCATTGATATAATTAGATCGAAACCCATGGGCGCCAAACATACACCATGTATCTACCAAAACCATTTTTGTTCAGCAATTCCTTTATTTCTTTTTTCCCAGAAGCATTTTCCTTCAACCTTTCTTTGTTTTTTTATTTCATTTTCATTGGAACCATTTCCTTTCGGCATGTTTCAAGCAACAAATAAACAATTTACATAAAGACATAAGAGTACGAAAAGAGTCAATGCTATCCATATAGTCAACAATCACATAAAATCAATCTTATTATCATCTAGCCGACACCATTTCACTTTGCATTTTCATTGTTAATGGGACATCAAACAAATACATGCTATCACAACATCAATCTCTTTCATAAGCAAGATGTTAGGAAAAATGTCAACATAAGTCATTTATTCAGCAATCAAATATTCAACACATGTATCAACATCAAAACGTTACATAATACTCGCATCATATCATGGCTCAAGTTCTCAACAACTACTATATCATTGTAGTTTAGGACTACTTCCCCTTAATCTACAATTCTCAAGTTTTTTATTTAACAACCCCAATAATTACTAGACTATGTAATTAATTCAATCATCACCTATATGGTACTCAAATAAATGTATTCACATAAACAAGAGTCAAGCTCAATAATAAACCATAGGAATCTACACCACTTTTCCAACAATTGATATTACAAGCTTAATCTACATCCCTAACACATGGATCAAAATCATCAACAATTATGTATCAATCCAAGAGTCAATTCATACATATTATCTCATTAGCATCACCCTTTAGTCAATCATATTCACTAATAATTTCACTAGTCCCCAATTTAACCAAAGAAAGAAAAGTACCAAGTTTAATTAAACTCAACAAGGTTAGAATTCACTTGCCTCAAATTAGACACACAATCAATCTAACAAGAGAGTCTTCCCCTTCTATATTGAATCCAAAGTACCACAATCTATTCGAAAATAAATTCACAATCTACGTATGTTTTACCCTCCCTAGACTCCATTTGTGGGATTTTACTAGGCATGTTATTGTTGTTGAATTACAAAAACATCAACACCAAAACCAAGCAATTCAGGAAAAAGGACAAACTTGTCAAAAAATTCTATCAGATATCAAGACAAAAATTTGAAAATTTTAGTTGAAAATATTCTTCTCATGATAAAAAAATCATTAGTGAAAACCAATTCGAAAACGTAGCTGAAATGAGCTCATAATTACCATCTTCGTGAAAAACTTATGTTCAGGAAAGAACCCTAATTTTCTCATTTGAAAACACAAAATTGGATGTTAAAATCAAGGGGTAATTAATGAGTAATGATAAACGGAGTGGAAAATATCTTTTTCAGAGAAAAACCTTAGAAAATCAACTAAAACTTGTCCAAGTTGAGCTCTCAAAGTTTACAAATCGAGAAAATGTTCAAAAATGAATGCTCAGTGGTCTAAAAATTCCTTTCTGATGTCGTTATAGAGACACTTGTAAAATAGGCAAGCATCGCTATAGTGATGTCTTGGTTGCTATAATGGCTTCTCTATAGCGAAGTAAGCTTAGCTATAGCGAGGCCAGCACATCATAACACAACAAAGTTTCTTCAGAAATTCAAAGATTTGGAATCAACCTTGGAGCTTCATTCAGAAACTCATTCACATAAGCATACATGAAATCCTAATAAATTAGATGTTCAAGATTCAATAGAATCGTAGAAAAGCAAATCTGAGGCCTATTCAACCCAGAACCTGATTAAGCATCTTAAACCTAACTTAGGCCACTTGAAACCTCAAAATGATATCAAAACAATCAAAAATTAAAGCAAAGATGTCTCTAGTACTAGAATCACCTCTGAGACCATTGAAACCATTAGTAAACTAATCCGACAACCGGAGCTCAAACGTTGACCAAGGTTAAACCAAACACAAACTTTAGCTCAATTTCCAACTTGGGACCTAAAATTAAGTATAAGTCCGAACCTGATTTTGACAACTCTCTTAGGCCAATTTCACATTTCAAAACTAATGGAATTGATGAAAGTCTAACTACAAAATACTAGCAACATTTAGAACAATTTATTTAGCTAGACAATTTTTGTAGAGCATGCAGACTAATTTATTGTCAAAATACGGCTTATTTGATGCTTAAAACATAGGATTTTGTGTGTTCTCAATGCGACATTTATATTTATATGTTTTTGTGCTTAGTTTTTGTAGGAAAGCTAATTAGCAAGATTTTGGGCCAAATTATAGACTTTTTTGCTTTTTGGTGGTTTACGTGACCATCTACGAGGCGTAGAGTGGGTTCTGTGAAATGTCACAATCCAAGCCTAGGACCTAGACGTGACACGAAAAATAGGAACCCAAATAATCCTCTTAGCATATCAATCACAAATCCTTGGTCGCAGAAGCAAAGTAAACAACAACAAAAGACATAAAAAAAAGGAAAGCGGGATAAAGGGAAGTCTTTGATAATCATTAAAGTGTAAAAGAGTCAAGCTCAATGTCACGATCCAAGCCTAGGACCTAGACATAATACAATAAATGGGAAACTCGAAGGAACCCCAAACAAGCCTCTTAACATATCAATCACACATCTTTGATTGCAAAAGCACTATAACAATAATAAGAAATATAAATAAGGGGAGCGGGACTAAGGGTAGTCTTTGATAGTCATAAAATACTCAAACGTCAAGCTCATACCATAATTACATCAATTGTCCAAACAACACCTCTAACATAGATTAGAAAGGGGGCAAAGACACTTTTCTGGCTCACACTGATAGTATCAAGTGTTCAACATAAAGAGATATCAAATGGTTAGAGTGGCAGAACTAGTGTCCGCAGACTTGAGGACTCAACAAAGCTTATATTTCGAAATGCTAATACAAGCCACGTAAGGATGATCGAGAGGTCCTCTAGTTCCTAAATGGTAATATCATATAGGAATAGGGTATGTGTTAGTACATTTGAATGTCCTAAGTATGTATGATGCAATGCAACAAGACATAATCCAACATACTCATAATGCATAATCATAAGCAATGGTTAAATATAATGTCAATATGACATGCATGAAGTAAAACGTGCTTGTAAATCATATAACTTGCAAAATATATATTTTGTGTGTGGGAAGAGACCATAACCAACATAGACCAAGCAAACTATTACTTGGAATCCAAGGAACGTCACCCCCTTGGTGAGGTAATTGAGGTTTCCACCCCTCAACATGGTGGTATGGGTATCTCACCCCCTAACAAGGCGGCCGAGGTATCCACCCCTCAACATGGTGGTATGGGCATGTCACCCCCCAAAAGGTGGTCGAGGTATACACCACTTAACAAGGTGGTATGGGCATGTCACCCCCCAACAAGGTGGTTGAGGCATGTCACTCCCTCAACAAGGTGATTGGACATGTCAGCCCCCAACAAAGTGTAGTCTACTTGTAATACCACAGATACTTTTCATGAATTCAATGCGTACATACAATCCCTTAATCATCATATAGTCACTTAACTGATAAACCATGTAATAGATCACCAATAACATGAGAATCCTTGTCAAGACATTTTATCAAAAGACATGGTGTGTTCATAATGCTAGTTCAAAATTATGCAATACAAGAGTGAAATAATATTAGAAAACTCAATGTAAATCAACCCACCAACACATAGTAAAACCCTCATGTAGAATACCTTGAAAACCATCATCAAATCTCATAATAGATTATAGTTTCATAGCTCAAAACATAGTTTCAATAGACAAACCAATGCAGAGTATAAGCTTGACATAGATAAACATGCATAATCAATCAACATTTCATAATACCCCAACATAATTTATTATTAAAATCCATAATAAGAGATACCAATAGATAATACAACTTGAAAACATGTAATTTGCATAAAAAGGAAGATTGGGCTCCATGGGTGAAAGGACCCAATGGATGAAACCCACATACCTCAAACTTGGGTTTCCTTGAGTTGAGCTTGAAGAGAACTTGGGGCTTGAAGAGTGTCCTTAAATTCCAAAGTTAGGCTTGAAATCCTCAAAATTTGAATGAGATATTTGGTTAAGTCTTGGAGAGGTTTTTGAGAGGGTCTTGAGTGATATAGAGTTGAAAATGGCTAAATATAGGTTTTCTCATGCATAAGGGGCATGGGGCTACGACCCGTATGCCCTTGTACCGAAATAAAAAATTGTGGAAAATAAAACACTGGTCCATGTGTGGTCTGCGACACGGACCCATCACGCAGGCCCAGTTTGCATTTCTCCGCACCCCTAGTATGTCACATGTAAGGCACAAACAAAAACTAGATAAGGAAAGTTAGCAAAAATTATTTTTCAATAAGGGTCCTATTAAATCGTGGTTATACTTATTTCCCACTCAATGTTGCCCTCCTATCAAGAATATGAAGTCAGATTTTGGATATCACGCACAAATTTTGTGATATATGGAAATTATAATTATGGATATTTTCAAAGCACATTTTGGGGCATTTAAATATCTGCCCCTTCGGAAAATTTGTCCCCGAATGTCAAAGAAACCTACATAAGAGAAGTAATCATGAAGATTTCAACCCGATATGATTGCAACAAATACACTTAAACATTATTTTCAAAAATCTCAACATGAATGTCAAAAATCACCAAAACCTGTCAACATAAAGATGAATGCATGCAAAAATACATAAGGGCTTAGACTTAAGACTTGAATTCATATAGGGGACTTAAATTAGTACCATCAGCTTGAGTAGAGTGAAAGAGGTATGGGTATCACTTTCTCATGTATGCCTCGGCGTCCCATGTAGCACTTTCAACTTATAAAGGACCGCGACGGAAGCGACATCTTTGTTTCTTAACCTCTTCACTTGCCTTTCCACAATCTCCACTAGGACCTCCTCATATTTCAAATTGTCTCCTATAACACCCATCCAAGGGCAATATAGCACTTGGGTCACCCACACACTTCCTCAACATGGATACATGGAAAACTTGATAAACCATATTTATCTCCATAGGCAACTCCAACTCATATGCAACTTTGCAAACCCTCCTAAAAATTTTGTAAGGACCCACAAATCTTTGGATTAACTTCCCTTTCCTCTGAAATCGAACCACACCATTCATAGGTCAGACTTATGAGTAAACCAAATCACTAACCTTAAACTGAAGATCTCTTCTCCTCACATCAGAGTAGGACTTTTGTCTACTTTGGGTTGTTTTCAATCTTTCCCTTATCAGCCTCACCCTTTATAAGGCTTCCATGACCAAATTCAGAACTAGAAAAGCCATTCCCCCCACTTCAAACAACCCAACCGGGGATCTACAACGCCTACCATAAAGAGCTTCAAAGGGAGTCGTTCCAATGCTTGAGTGGTAGATATTGTTGTAAGCAAATTCAAAGAGTGAAAGATGTTTATCCCAACTACCCTTAAACTCCAAAATACAAGCTCTAAGCATATCCTCAAGTGTTTGGATAGTCTTCTAGGCTTGATCATCCGTGTGAGGATGAAAAGTTGTGCTAAGCTTAACCTTGGTTCCAAGACCTCTTTGGAAGGACCTCCAAAAGTGAGAAGTAGATTAAGCACTACTATCCAAAATGAAAGACAAAGGTACCCTATGCAATCTAACCAACTCATGTATATACAACTTGGCATAATATTCAGCACCATAAGTGGTTTTGACCGGTAAGAAGTGGGCCGACTTTGTCATTCGATCCACAACAACCCAAACAGAGTCAAAATGTTTCCTAGTCTTAGTCAACCTAACCACAAAATCCATGTTGACCTCTTCCCACTTCCAAGTAGGAATTTCTATAT
>JAOTQR010045721.1:22115-96792 GCA_025774065.1 Solanum ossicruentum
ATGTTTCCTAGTCTTAGTCAACCTAACCACAAAATCCATGTTGACCTCTTCCCACTTCCAAGTAGGAATTTCTATATCATGGGCTAGGCCACCAAACCATTGATATCTTGCCTTCACTTATCGGTAATTGTGACATCCGGATATGAACTTGGCAATGTCCCTCTTCATACCACTCTACCAATACACCTCCCTTAAGTCTCTGTACATCTTTGTAGAATCGGGGAGAATGAAATAGGATGAATTATGGGCTTCTTTCAATATCAATTCTTTCAAATCATCCACATTTGGCACACACAATCTACCTTTGTACCTAAGGGCACCATCTCCCCCTTGGGAGAAAATCTCCACTTAACCATCTCACACCAAGGCTTTCAATTCTAGGAAGACTAGGTCAAAATCTTATTTTGCCTTCACCTCAACAATAAAGGAAGACTTAGAACCATCAACAACTAGTACACACCACCATTAACAACTTCATCCAATCTAACCCCCAGTCTAGCCAACCGGTGAATCTCTCTAGCCACCACCTTGCCACCATCATCAACATGAGCTAGACTACCCACAAATATACTACTTAAAGCGTCATCCACAACATCAGCTTTGCTGGGGTGATAATGCACACTCATATCAATAATCTTTAAGGAGCTCTAACCACCTACTTTGTGTCAAGTTAAGATCTTTTTGGGCGAACAAATATTGGAGACTCTTGTGGTCGGTGAACACATCAACATGATACCCATACAAGTAGTGACGCCAAATTTTCAAAGAAAATACCACAGCTGTCAGGATAGTTCTTTTTATACACCTTAAGTTGTCTAGTGACATGTGCTATCACCTTACCACTTCGCATCAAAACACACCCCAAACAAATTCTTGAGGCATCACAATATAACACAAATCCATCCAACCCTTCCGGTATGTCACGACCCGGACCTAGGGCTTAGTCGTGATCGGTGAATAGGGTATTTGAAGGAACCCCAAACAAGCCTCTTTACATATCATTACACATCCTTGGTCGCTGAAGCAATTAAAATGACAATAAGAGAAGATATATAAAAGGGAAAAAAATAGGCTAAGGGACATCATTTATACTATAATAATAATAAGCACGAGATTCAAGGCTCAAATCATGATTACACCACATGTCCTATACACCTCTACTACATAGATAAGAGCAGGGGCCAAAACAAGCAATCGGGCTCAACCTCATAGTCATACGTATACGATAAAGTAAAGGGAATCTCAATACATAGTATAAGAGAATAGTTATTATCCCCGGAATGGAGGAATCACCAAAGGCTAACTTGAACAAACCAACTAGCCATAAGAAGAATTAATTGGAGCTCCGGTTCCTTAATGGTATCATCATGTAGACATAGAGTATGTGTTAGTAATTTGGATATACTAAGTATGTAGGATGCAATGCAACAAGAGATAGGCATCATAGTCAAAATGCATAATAATAGGCAATAGGCTTAAGTTAACAACATGGCATGAATGATAAATGCATAAGTAAAAAATTCTGACAATTCATTCAAGTCATATAGATCATAGTACATAGGTGTGGGAAGAGACCTCAACCGACATAGAATAAGACCAAGCGAGCTATGACTTGGAATCCCGATGATTACCCCTCACCGATAAAGAGGTGGTCTACTTGCCTAGGTAAACCATACTTCACACTTACGGGAACATGACCTATTTCATATGTAGTAACTTTCTTATTGAAACCCGATGCTATTTTTGAAGGATTTAAGACCCTACTTTAACTTATGGTAACACGACCCAATTTCTTGTGAAGCGACCCTCCTTATGGGAACATGAGCCAATTATGGAAAGGATTTTAAGAGATAGATCAGTAGATGGATCACCAGTATAGCAAAGGCATAACATAATCTGATGGTGGCATATCGTTTTTGGACTTAGGGACTCACCACTAGTCCACTCGGTGATAGATCTAATCCAACAGAATATATTAGATAATCATAGCTTTAATAACTTGCATTAATATATAGGACATGGCATGTGTAGCTCATAACATCACTGACCTCAAATATTGAGCCCAACTTCAATCATAACAATAGATCATCATCAAACTTACCCTTGTATTAACATCAACATTAAGGGGCTCACAAGAGGTAAAATCTTTAAGAAAGGGCTCAAACCCAGCTTTACAACATCATGAACATTTCCATGTATTATACACATCTTAAAATCATTGTGAAGTCTTTCAACTCATAAGACATGCATTGGACCTCCAATTCCTTAAGGAATGATAACCGAACATTTTATCAAATACTTGGCAGGTGTGTAGTGTTAGTGTAAAACCATGCAATTCAAGAGTGAAAATATGCAATTAAATCCCATGTAAAACTATTAATCAAGACTTTGTAACACCCTCAAGCAACATACATCAAGACCCTTCATCAAACCCAACATTAGAACAAAGATTTAAAGCTCAAACATGCTAAACAACCATACATTCATGAATTTAGATCACTGTGCAGTAAATTTCTTAGTATACAAAACCCACATAAAAAATCAACTTTAAATCATGCAATTTAAGTAGAAATGAAGATTGGCCACCATGGGTGAAAGGACCCAATGGTTGAAACCCACATACCTTATCATTGGAGAAGCTCTTGTTGAGGATTGAAAATGGAGGCTTGAAGCTTGAAGGAAATCCTTAGATCCATATGACGGTCTTGAGACTTGAATCTTGAGAGGAAAATTAGTCTAAGTGTTTGATGAGTATTGGGGAATGTTTAGGATGATATGAGGGTGAAATAAGGCAAAGTATAGGTATTTTCAAGTATGGGAACACTTAGTCCCAAGACTTGAAAGTCTTGGATTGAAATGAAAAAAATAGGACCAAAATAACATCTGCGACGTGGATCACTCACTGGAATTTGCATTTCTACACATACGAGTTCTACGAAAATGGGCATAAATTCTTCATCCAAACTCGTATTGAGGTGATACCAAGTGTGTTATTCAAAGAGATTTAATTTAGTAGGTCATAGACCATCCAATTCATTGTATGCTACAAGATATGCCCCTTTAAATTTGACCCTCCTAAATCGCGTTTTTATGATATTTGGATTTTGATACGGTTGCTCTAAAATTCAGGTTAGACCCATTACCCACTCAATTTTTCCCTCTGAACAAGAATATGAAGTTATATTTTCGAAATAAGATTTGTAAATATAAGGAAATCAAGATTCTAGGCATTTCCGAGGCACATTTTCTGGCACTTTTTGGGTTATTTCAGTATCCTCCCTTTGGGAACATTCGTCCCCGAATATCCAAGAAATGTAGAAGGGAAGAGTAATCAAAAAGGGATTTGCCACAATAAGAATGCATTAATACACTATAAAACACTATTTTCAAAACCTCAACACGTGTTAAAATCATCACGAACTTGTCAACATAAACATGAGTGCATGCTAGCATAGGGGCTGAAATGTAAGGCCTGGAATCATAGAAAAGGACTGACGTGTTAAATAAGCTTGGATAGAATGAAAGAAATATGGATATCGCTTCCCCATGCGCACATGAACTCTCCGAGAAACACATATGAATAGACAACTCTCCCAAAGGGCCTTGACGAATACTTCATTATTATGAATCAGTTTCTCCACTTATCCATCCAACACCTCCCCTGGGACCTTTTCTAAGCCAACTTATCCTCAACTTCAAAGAGTTCTATAGTACTAGATTCACCAACACATCCCCTCAACTTAGAAGCTTGACAATTGGACAAACCATATCTACATCCATAGGCAATCTCCAAACTTATGCAACCTTACCAACCGCCCTCTACACTCTATAAGAACTCACAATCCTCAACTTAATTGTCAACCTTAAATACACCTAACCCACTTTGTACCATAGCCACCATCTAACCCTTGGGAGACAACCTCCACTCTACCATCTTTCCACCCAAAACTTCCAAATCTAATAAGGCAAAATCAAGGCTTTACTTAATCTAGACCTTCTCAACCAAAGAATATTGGAACCACCAAGAACACTATACTACCATACTCAACTTCTCTCAACCTAACTTCCAATCTAACCAATTGATGGACACCACTAGTCTCCTCTTTACTACCATTATCCCCATATGCTAAGCTACCCATAGGCACCCTAATTAGACCACCAACCACAACACTAGCCTTATCAGGAAAAATAATGCACACTCATTTCATAATCCTTAATGAATCCTACCCACCTTCTTGCTATCCACAATGCATACATGTCATATTTAGCAAACAACCTCTCATCCTCCGAGACTTGCAAAACTACCCCCAAATGATTCACAACCTCTAAGAAATTCAGTACCTCATCAAAATAGACTACCACAAACATATCAAGGTAGGGTTCTAAGACCCTGCTATGGAGACCCATAAACATAACCAATGGTTAATCCAACTAAACAACTCCACCAATATTCAAGATGATCATTCCTAGTTCAAATGGACACTTAGGGATATCACCTACCCTCCTTCACACCTGAGAACAAAACCCGAACCTCAAATCAACCTCAGAGAAGTGCCTAACCCATTATAGTTGACCAAATAGATCTACCATCCTTAACCATAATATTACAACCTTATGGGTTCTACATTCATTGGAAGCATGGCATACAAGTAGCCCAAACTACCCCAAGACCTCCAACTTATCTAGCTAAGGCCAACGAAGATCACAAGACAAGACTCTGTGCAAAGATAACATAGGGCAACCCTTATAGACCCCTACTAGCCACAATAGACTCATGCAACTATTTGGGAAACACACATGAATCCTATTAGCACAAAGGAATCACATAGGGTATAGCAAGCCCTGGGCCTATCTAATCACCCTACTGAAAACATCAGTCACAATATTGGCCTTACTTAATGTCAACTAAGTCACAAGAGAGGTAATAGAAGATAACCTATTCACAACCTGTTGTAATAGCCCGTTAAGCGCAAGAAGCTCCTAATACCTAAGGGAGTCAGGGTCTCGTCTAATAGCTAATCACTTTCATCTTCCCAGGGTCCACCTTAATGCCATCACATGGCATCGCATGACCTAGGAAGGCAACCTCTTACAAATAAAATTCCCATTTCTCCTATCCAACATCCAACCTTCTTCCTTATACTTTGTAGTACTACCCTCAAAGAACTCACACGCACTACCTCATTAGAGAACGAACCATCATATAATCACCAAAACCACCATAAGCCTATTAGAGTAGGGGCTAAAGATCTTCATCATGATACTTATAGGCATAATCGGTGTACTAGTCAAAGAAAAGACATTACCCCAATTTCAAAAAATCGAAAAGGGACATTCAAGGCCTCATCTACCACCACCAACAATTCTATAAACAAAGCGGCCTAGGTTCAACACCTCTAATCCTCACAAGATGATAAATGCATCCCCTTAGAGATCAATTATACCCTAAGACATGAAATAGACCTACCCCCTTGCTATCACTTTCCCACCACATCATGACTCTTCCACTCAAGGACGGGTTCATTAGGGAATCAGAATCTAATTCTACGGGTCCTACCATCCATGATGAAAAAACATGCAAGCAACCATTCCATCCCAAGTATGACATCAAAATCCACCATGCCAACTCCAACAAGCCACAAGGCAAGACCTAATGAAATACAAACCCGGATCAACACCTATGAACTTTGTAGCAACAATATACCCAACTAAGAGGTAAACACCAAAGATTAACATCACAACTCGGGACACACAAGAAGCCCACTAGCAACCAAAATAAATAATAAAAGAAATAGTGAAACTTGGATCCATCAATATCAAAACCTTCAGTTTACCTTCCATTGTCATTCCTCTTTGAAGCGGCTTGATCAACTAGAAAAGCAAAGAACATTCGTTAGAGGAGGGAAACCCTATCTTCCTTCTAAAGCACGTTATAGACTATGAAGAAGGGAAACATTTCAGAAAACATCTCATATCCTCCTAATCATAGTTCTGGTGCACAAAACAACTAAGAATAAGACCCTAATCAATGTGGTGTGTTAGCTCGAGGATATAAGAACCTAATTATTTGATACCATTTTTGTCATGACCTGGACCTAGGGCATAGTCATGACCGGCTAATGGGGAACCCGAAGGAACCCCAAACAAGCCTCTTTGCATATCATTACACATCCTTGGTCGCGAAAGCAGTTAAAATGACAATAAGAGAAGATATATAAAAGGAAAAAAGGGGCTAAAGGACATCTTTATACCATAATAACAATAAGCAATAGAGTTAAGGCTAATAGCATGATTACACCACATGTTCAACAATACCTATACTACATAGATAAGAGCGAGGGCCAAGAGAAGAAACCAGGCTCACCCTCATAGTCATAAGTATACAACAAAGTAAAGGGAATCTCAATGGAAAGTATAAGAGAATAGTCATTGTCTCCGGAATGGAGGACTTGCCAAATGCTAACTTTAACAATCCATCTAGCCACAAGAAGACTCAATAGGAGCTCTATTCATACATGGTAACATCATATAGGCACAAAGTATGCGTTAGTACGTCTGAATATACTAAGTATGTAGGATGCAATGCAATAAGAGCTTGGCATCATAGTCAAAATACATAATAATTGACAATAGGCATAATATAACAACATGACATGTATGATCAATGTATAAGTAAAACATTCTTACAAATCATTCAACTCATATAGACCATAATACATAGGTGTGAGAAAAGACCTCAACTGACATAAAATAAGACCAAGTGAGCTACAACTTGGAATCTCAATGATTACCCCTCAGCGGCAAAGAGGTGGTCTACTTTCAATGGTAAACCATACTTCAAACTTATGGGAACATGACCCTTTTTGTATGAAGTAACCTTCATTATGAGGACCCAACCCTATTATGGAAGGATTAAAGATCCCAATTTGACTTACGGCAACAGGACCCAATTTCGTGTGAAACGACCCTCCTTATGGGAACATGACCTAATTTCGAAAAGGATTTTAAAAGATTGTTCACTTGATGGATCCACTAGTATAGTATGGGCATAACATCATCCTATGGTGGCACATAGTTTTGGGACTTGGGGACTCGCCTCTAGTCCACTTGGTGCTAAATATAATCCCACGGAATATATAAGATAATCATAACTTTAATAACTTGCAAAAACATAGAGGACATAACACGAGTAGCTCATAACATTATTGACCTCAACTGGTGAACCCAACTTCAATCGTAAGAATAGATCATCATCAACATTTCCATGAATTAAACATATCTTAAAATCATTGTTGAAGTCATTCAACTCAAAAGACATGCATTGGACCTCCAATTCCTCAAGAAATCATAACCGTACATTTTATCAAACACTTGGCATGTGTAGTGCTAGTGTAAAATCATGCAATTCAAGAGTTAAAACATCGAAGTAAATCCCATGTAAAACCATTAATCAACACTTTGTAACACCGTCAAGCAACATACATCAAGACCGATTATGAAATCCAACATTAGATCTAAGATTTAGAGTTCGAACATGTTGAATAACCATACTTTAATGAACTCAAATCACTGTGCAGTAAATTTCTTAGTATACAAAACCCACATGTAAAATCAACTTTAAATCATACAATTTAAGTAGAAAAGAGGATTAGGTACCATGGGTGAAAAGACCCAATGGTTGAAACCCACATACCTTAGCTTTGGAGAAGTTCTTTGATGAAGATTGAAAAAGGAGGCTTGAAGATTGAAGGAAATCCTTAGATCTGTACGAGGATTTTGGGACAAGAATATTGAGAGGAAAATTAGTCTATGTATTTGAATGAGTATTGAGGAATGTTTAGGATAATATAAGGGTGAAATAACGCTAAGTCTAGGTATTTTCAAGTATGGGAATCCTTAGGCCCAGCACTTGAATGTCTTGGACTGAAAAAAATAATAATAGGACCAAAATAACACTGCTCTGCATCGCAGAAGCGATGCAGATTACTCACTGGAATTTGCATTTATGCACATATGAGTTCTACGAAAACGGGCATAAATTCTTCATCTGAACTTGGAATGAGATGAAACCAAGTGCATTGGAAAACTAATTAAAAGATATTTAATTTGGTACAATGTAGGACACATAGTTTTTTGAGGGCTAAGAGATATGCCACTTTAAAATGACCCTCCTATATCGTATTTTTGCGATTTTTGAATTTTGATACGGTTGCTCTAAAATACGGGATAGACCCATTCCCCACTAAATTTTTCCCTTGAATAAGAATATGAAGTCAGACTTTTAAAATTATGAAATGATTTTTAGATATAAGTAAATTAAGATTCCAAGCATTTTTGAGGCATATTTTCAGGCACTTTTTGGGTCGTTTCATAGTAGAGACAAGATAGGAGCGGAGATAGACTTATCTTTCAAAGTTTGGAAGCCCTTCTCACATTCATCGGTCCACATGAAGTTTTGCCTTCTTTTGTGTCTATTTAGTCATAGGAGAAGTAATAAAAGAGAAACTATTCACAAACCTCCAGTAATAACTTGACAAACCCAAGAAACTTCTAAAGTTCGATGCAATCAATGTTCTGGGCCAATTTCTAATCACCTCCATTTCTTAAGATCCACCATAATGCCATCACCCGACACCACATGACCTAGAATAACAACCTCTTTCCACCAAAAAAACACATTTCTAATATTTTGCATACAACCTCTCGCCCCTCAAGATTTGCAACACTACCTTCAAGTGATCTACATCCTCCTCCTCACTGTGGAAATAAATCAAGAAGACATCAATAAAAACCACCACAAACAAGTCAAGGTAAGGCTTAAGACCCTATTCATAAGATCCATAAATATAGCCTGTGCATTAATCAACCCAAAGGACATAACCACAAACTTAAAGTGTCATACCTAGTCCAGAAAGCCATCTTGGGAATGTCACACTCCCTCACTTTCACTTGATGATACCCGGACCAAAGATCAATCTTAGAAAAGTGACTAGCCCATTCAAGTTGTTCAAAAAGGTTATCAATCCTTGGTACAGGATAATTGTTCTTTATGGTGACTATATTAAGTTGTTGGTAATCAATGAACATTCTAAGACAACCATCGTTTTTCTTCAGAAATAACACTAGTGCACCCCAAGGTGACTTGCTAAGCCTTATGAAACCCTTTTCAAACAAATCCCTAAATTGTTCTTTCAACACCTTCAACTCCATTGAGGCCACACGATAAGGAGGAATAGAAATAGGTCGAGTATCAGGAAGGAGGTTTATAAAAAAATCTATTCCCCATTCAGGAGGAACACAGGGAAGATCATCGGGAGAGACATCAACAAACGCATTAAACACCAGAACTGATTCAATAGGAAGGAGTTTGGACTTAACTTCCCTAACCCTTACAAGATGATAGAGACAACCTTTTTAAATCAACTTTTTGGCTTTAAGGTAAGAAATGAATCTACCCTTGACCATGACATCACGACTTTCCTACCCAAGGACGTGCTCATTAGGGAATTGGAATTTCACCCTATGGGTTCTACAATAAATAGAAGCATAATATGCATGCAACCAATCCATCCCAAGAATTACATCAAAATCCACCATGCCTAACTCAACAAAGTCAAGGCAAGATTTTGTGCAATATGAACACGGGATAATTTCTATAGACTCCTTTAGCAATAATGGACTCACCAACGGGGGTTGACACTTTGTAAGTTTGACACAACATATTGGGGCTAACATGAATCTTTATGATAATAAAATAATCAATAAAAGAAAGAGTAGCAGCTAGGTCTAAAACGACCCCAAAAGGTGCCCAAAAATTTGCCTTGAAAGTCCCGGAATCTTAATTTCAATATTTCTCAAAATTCGTGCGTGATATCCAAATTTGACTTCATATTTCTGGTTCAGGGGGTCAAATTGAGTAGGAAGTGTGTCTAACCCCGATTTAAGTGTAATAGTAACAAAATTTAAAAATCACAAAATTGCGATTTCTAGTGTTGATCCACGCCCCGGAGCAACGCGTGAAGGGCATGCCACAGTGTATTTTTGCCCAATTTTGTTGAGTTGATCCAAGGATTTTGGCTCTTGGCCTAAGTGTTCCCATGCATAAAAGTACCTATACTTAGTCTTATTTCACCCACATATCATTCAAGACATTCCCAAATACTCTCTCAAACACTTAGACAATATTTCATCTCCAAGTATCAAGTCCCAAAACTCATCCGGATCTTATGGTTCTCATTCAAGCTTCAAGTCTCCATCCCGAATCTTCTTCAAAGATTCTCCAAAGTCAAGGTATGTGGGTTTCTCTCATAGGTTCCTTTATCCATGATTCCAGAGCTTCCTTTTACCTAAAACTGCATGATTTAAAGTGGATTTACTCATGGATCTTACTTATTATGAAATTCACTACACACTATGTTAAGGTTTTATGAATCATTGTTGTTTTAGCATATTTTGAGCTGTGAACCTAAGATCTATTGTGTGATTTGATGAAAGGTTTTGATGTATATTGCTTGAGGGTGTTACCAAGTACCTATTGATGGTTTTACATTGAATTTTCTAGTGTCATTACACTCATGAATTGCATGGTTTTACACTAGCATTACACACCCGCCAAGTGTTTGATAAAATATACGGTAATGTATTTTGGAGGAATTGAAGGTCCAATGCATATCTTATGAATTGAATGACTTTGTGATAATGAAAGAAATGTATGTATATGATATTCTCCTATATAGTGTTGGAATGTGACCATGCCTTGCTCAGGGGGTTAAGAGCCCAGGTAACCCTATTGAGGGGTTTGTACCTTCATACTGACCAAGGGGTTATGCCTTGGTAACCGGGTTGAGGGGTTAGTACCTCAATCACCAGGGGTGGTAGGGTACGATTATCCACCAACCAATCAAGGGGTCCAATCCTTGGTAACCAAGTAGAGGTGTTAGTTTGTCAATCACCAAGGGTGTTAGGGTGCGACGATCCACAAACCAACCAAAGGGGTTTGTACCTTGGTAACCTACGGGTTTTATAACATTTCTCTCTTCTTGCATCTTGTATTATATTCGACGATCCACAAACCAACCAAAGGGGTTTGTACCTTGGTAACCTACGGGTTTTATAACATTTCTCTCTTCTTGCATCTTGTATTATATTCTATGTAAGAATATTCACTTAAGGCTTGATCATACATGTCATATTACTAATATGCAATCTATTGCCTACTATTATGCATTTTGGTTATGATGATTATCTCTTGTTGCATTGCATGCTACATACTTAGTACATTCATACGTACTAACACATACTCTATGCCTACTCAATCTTACCATGTAAGATCCAGAGCCCCACTTGATCATCCTCCTCTACATGGCTAGTACGATCTCTCTAAAGCTAGTTGGTGAGTCCTCCATTCTAGGGATAGTATTTATGCTCTTATGATATGTATTACAACTCTCTTTCTTTATTGTATATGTTGACTATGAGGGTGAGCCCGATTGCTTGTCTTGGACCCTGCGAAGTTCTATGGTTAGAGGTGTTATTGGACATGATATGTATAACGCTATGAGATTTGACTCTCTCTTAACTCTTGATGTTTCTGATATGAAAGTTGTCCCTTAGTGCCTCTTATCCCTATTTACTGTTTCTTATTGTACTTTATTGCATTCGCAGCAAAGAATGTGTAATGATATGTTAAGAGGCCTACTTGGGGTCCCTTCGGGTTCCCCATACGTCGTGTCACGTCTAGGCCCTAGGCTTGGGTCATGAAAAAATTGTGATTTTTAATTTTTTTCTAAGGTTTCTCTTTAATCGAGGTTAGACTCATTTCTCACTCAATTTGCTCCTGAATAATAAGAATATGAAGTCATATTTTTTATATCACGCACGAATTTTGAGATACATGGAAATTACGGTTCCAAACACTTCCAAGGCACATTTTCAGGCACTTTTTGGGTTCATTTCATGGTCTATCAATGCATACACATAAAAATGAAAAACCCTTGAACATATTGGTGACGACATCGGGTCCCTCATCCACCCCTTGTCTCCCTTTAAGAGCATAGAATCTATTTATCCATGGAGCACCTGCCTTTTTGGCTCCTCTTCCCCTTTGGTACTTTTTGCAACATAGCCTTGTGGACGACTATCTATACATTTGTTTTTATCATAAGGACAATCGATCACCTTATGAACCACTTCACCACAAACATAGCTGGCATTGGAGTCCTTCAAACATGAGCCATTATGGTTCCTACCACATCCTTGGCATTTAGGGTTATGCACCCTACCACCACTACCTTGGAATCTCGGATTATCATTAGAAAATCTCCTATTAGGAGCATCAAAAGATTCTTGGCCTTGGAACTTGTGGCCTTGAGGAAACAAGGCACCCTTGGATTTTGGAATCCACCTTCAAAACGAGCCCTCTTTGACTCATCACTTCTTTCTCTAAGCTTTTCCCCTCTAGTTGTTTGGCATATGTCATAAGGTTAGACAAATCCATACCACCTATTAGCATGGGATTACAACACTCCTCATTAACTAAGTCGGACACACCCGACATAAATTTGTTCATCCTTGATCTCTACTCGACAACCAATTATAAGGCATACTTAGAGAGTTGGTTGAACTTGAGGGAATACTCCCTCATTCTCATGGATCATTGCTTAAAGTTCATCATCTCTTTCATTTTACCCTCCATTAGCTCAATAGGAAAGAATTGGTTAAGGAATATGGCTTTGAACTCCTCCTAAGGACTAGAATCATCATCTCTCCTCTCTGACCTCCATTGTGTAAACCAAATTTGAGCCACCCCCTTGAGTTGTTAAGACACCAACTCCGCCTTTTCTTCAAAATTGACCCCATAATAGAAAGTATTTTGGACATTTCGTCGATGAACTCTTGGGGTTCCTCAACCACCTTGGACCCATGGAACTCTAATGCATTCATTCTGGTGAAGTCCCTCACCTAGAAGCCAGAGTGGGAGTATTGTGACACCCTGTAACCTCATGCTCTTGTATCCATGTTTCAAGCCTCATTAGGTTAGGTAGGGGATGTACTAGGTTTATAGGAGACTACTAGTACCAAAATGAATTCAAGAATTCTGTAATAGTTGAGTTTTGGGTGATGGTTTACGTTAGGATAAATTTAAACTAGCATAACTTTTACCACACTTGGAACTGGGTAGCCCACGACATGTCCAATGAACTCCCGTTGAGTTTTCTTCCCAAGCACTTGGTTTCACCTCGTTTAGAGTTTGAAGTCAAAAGTCATGGCCATTTTACTGAAGACTACCAGTGCAGAGTTGCACTATGAGCCCACAGTTAGGAGTCGTAGGTCGGGGTAAGACTCCTAGGTCAAGCTCGTAGCAATTTCCATATACTTTGAGGTTGAGCCTATGGGTCATGTAAGGGGTCTTACGACTTGTAGTGCTACCTATGGGTCGTAACGGGTCCCGTAATAGTTATTAGACAACTTTTTAGGAAGGGTATTTTGATCCTTTCCAACCCTTTTTAAGTTCTAGATTGACGTTTTTATGCTCACTCAAGGTCTTAAAACCCTTAGGTTCTTAATTATATTGATAAAATACTATCTCAAACCTAGATACTAATATTTCACTCCAAAATCAAGTGTCCAAATCTCTTCCAGATCTAAGGATTTCCTTCAAGCTTCAAGCCTCTATTTTCAATCTTTATCAAGAACTTCTCCAAAGCTAAGGTATATGGTGTTGAATCGTTGGGTCCTTTCAACTATGCTGCCTAAGCCTCCTTTTTACTAATATTGTATGATTTAAAGTTGATTTGGCATGTGGGTCTTGTATATTGGCAAGAGTACCATTGATCCTACTAGAGTTAACAAGAGTACCATTGATCCTCCTATGCTGATTAAGGTAAAAGATGTTGGCGAGGAGATAGTTGCAGGTAAGGATGTGATTGAAGGAGATGATTGTGATAAAGATGGGGTGAGTGAGGTAGCTAAAAAGCCATAGAAGTATTAGCCCATCCCAAAGGCCTCCTCCTCCTTTCCCTCAAAGACTCAAAAAGAGGGAGGAGGAAGGCAAGTTGAAATATTTCTCTCTATGCTTAAGCAACTATCCATCAACATCCCTCTGATTGAAGCTTTGGAGAAAATTCTAAGTTATGCAAAGTATATGAAAGACTTGGTTACTAAGAAGTGCATAGTAATTTGGGAGCTTTCACAAGAGCTTCAACATTATAATGCTATCACTACTAAGTGCTTGGTTCAAAAACATGAAGACCTAGTTGCTTTCAATATACCTTGTACCATAGGTGATGTTGAATTCGCAAGGGCACTTTGTGATTTGGGTGATAGTATCAATTTGATGTCTGTTGCGATTTTCAAGAAGCTTGGGTTAGGTGAACCTACACCAACTAAGATAAGGTTGCTAATGTCGGATAGAATAGTCAAGGAATTGGAAGGGATACTCTATGATGTGTTGGTAAAGTGGACAAATTCATTCCTTTCAAATTTTGTGATTCTTGACTGTGAAGTTGATTTTGAAGTCCTTATTATCATAGGGAGACAATTCCTGGCCATGGGATGAGCTCTACTGCATATGGACTCTGGTCAACTTAGATTTAGGGTGAATGATGACGAAATAGTTTTCGATATCCATTAGTCTATGAAGCATCCTGGTAAAGAGAAAAGTGAGGTTTGGGAATTGTTGAAGTCTAGTAGTAAATTTGTCTAAGTCATACCACGACAATAATTCAGGGGCTACTTGGGGGAAAACCTAAGGATTTTTGATGTTTGAGCTTAGTTTTGAGTTTATTTTGAATTTTATGATTCTTAGGTAGTTGTTTGGTTGTGTTTTGATTGCTACTTTTTAACAATGGGTTTGTTGAATATAGGGTGCAAGTTAGTTTATGAAGAGTATGCAAGTAAAAGACTAAGGCAGTAGATTTTGATGAGAAATGCATCAGGTATAGATTCTATGACTGGCTTACGAGTCATATTGCACTTTACAACTCATAATCCCCATCTCGTAGAGATTTCCAGTGAGCATGAACACTGTGCACTCAACCAATGAGCCAACTTTACTACTCATAGATTAAACTATGAGTTGTGAATGGGGTTCATGAAAATCAAGTACAACTCTAGTTTTTTCTAAGTGTTGAGAGGTCTATGAACTAAGACTTATGAGTTATAGATCCATCTATGACTCATAGTTAGGGTTTTGTAGAGCCAAGCCCAGTAATTTTAACTGTGACCAGGTAATGGTATAAAAGGTGGGTAAAAATATTTTGACCTAATTTTTACCCTAATTGACCGATAATTCACAAATTTTCCCTTTCCCCTCCCTTTTTCGACCAATTTTCAGCAATCCAACCCTATTTTCCGATGAGTTTTCCAGCACCTAGGGTTTCACTTTCAATCATCTTCACGGTAATCCTCAATTGTGGTAAGTTCTTGATTTAATTTTTATTATTTATTTATCTTGTAAGTACGTAATTGATTGTATGATTATGATTGGTTTAATGTTTATGTATGAAAAATCTTGGTGAATGTGAAATTAGAGTTGCCCTCAATTACATTAATTGGCTAAGTCTAGAATTTGGTGTTATAGCCTTGAGATTGTGAATTGTGTGTCTATGGGATCATTTATCATGTTTGAATGATTTATCTTGAATAGTATGCTATTGTGAAATGGTGTTTGATGACATAGGAGCATGAGTTGATATGAATAATATAGGAATTGTTGGAAACTTATGTTATTCCATGCTTGATGCCTGTTCGATGGGTTAAATGATAGTTAAATTGACGTAAGGTTTTGGTTGTTTTGTGCTAAACTTGTGAGTGTACATACATTTGCTTTGATACTAGTAGAATTTATGCTTGAATATGTTATTGGGTCCGTGTAATGAACTTAGATAGGTCAGGTACCTGAAATTTCTTGTTCATGAGAGTCTTTTATGACTCATAGGTTTCGCTATATTGTAATTTCCCCTCATGGGAAATTCCAGAAACTTAATAATCTGGGTATTCATCAGATGAGACTTTTTACGAATCATAGATCACTTTATGGCTCATAGATAGGTCTCGTAGATCCTTGCTTGTTCTTCAATTACTCTTTGGCACTGTCGTAAACTGTATACGACCTAAGTTTACGACTGGTGAAACACTTTACAAGTTGTACCTAGGTCTTGTAAACATTTCTAGTGAACATTATTATTCTGAAACATTGATCTATGAGAGCACTTTACGACCCGTAGGGCTCACTATGACTCGTGAAGGGCTTCTTGTAGAGCCCTTCTGCAACTTACTGAATGAAGTTTTTTCTCTTTGTTTTTGGATTCTTGGGGATAATATTGGTTCGGTTATGTTTATTTTTCGGACACTATGGCCCCAAAAGGAAATCACTCGAAGATTGAGACATTTAGGAGGAAGCTCATTAATAAGCCTATAGATAACTATCGTTCGGGTGATGAGCAGACTCAACTGACTGGGTCAGTTGAGATATATGACACCCAGCTTGACCCAAAGGTTCCTAGACCACAGATGAGAGTTGTAGTAGAGCTGGGTAGCCTTAGGCTCAGAGCGATAGTCCTTCCTAGTCTGACGAGGAAAGTATTGAGCAAACATGGTGTAGCATTCCCCAGATGAACCCTTCTAGGGAGAAACATAGTTGAGAGAAGGCCTCCGAGGATAGAGGAGATGTTCAGTCCTCCGTCGCACTATCTTATTCTTTAACACCAGATTCTAATATTCACTGGTGGTATGTTGAGGGGATGGAGGCCATATTTTTAGAGGGCATGCAGCCTAAGGAGCGGGACAAACCCACTCGTTTGACATATAAGGAGCCCAGAGTTATTGGTGATGGACTGAGTCATGTCCCAAGACTGAAGGGCAAGATGATATAATATGGGCTCGAGTGGCTGATGGAGGTGCTTGGACGATACACTCCGATTCTAGTGCAGGAGTTTTATACATCGTACGCAACAATGATTGAACGATATCTTCCTGAGGGGAAGAGGCCTATCTCATAGACTAGATTAACAAAGGTTCGAGTGAGATGGCGGCCAGTCGATATTTCAGAGCAGACAATCCACCGTGTACTTTTTGATCCCGTGTACCATGCCCAAGATTGACAACTGAGTTTGACTATAGGATGTGGCAGGCCAGAAATTCATTGATCATGAAGGATCAAGTACATCGGACATAACTTTTGAGATGTGTGGTCTGTCATATCATAGAGCAGGGTCTAGAGTCTGCTTAGGTCACCAGACACTCTGAGCCTATAATGAAGGCTTCATTGAATTTCCCAGAGAGGGTTCATACTATAGCTGCTCCTGCACTAGAGGCCACAACATCATAGACTTCTACATCGGGAATGGTCTATGTGTCCATTGTCTCTATTCAGGCCATGGTGAAGCGATTATCACGTTTTGAGGCCCAGTAGTCTCAGCTTATTTAGCAGCTTAGGCCATGGGTCCGACAGACTATTACAGACTCAAAGGAGTGGTACTTGTCATTCACCATCTCCATTATTCAGGAGCATGTTTTTGGAATGGACACCTGTATCAATGACTTTGAGGACCGGGTTCAGAAGAGGTTAGTCGAGGCTTGACCTTCATATTTGTTAGTCGTCAAAAAGAAGATTGAGAAGCTTAGCGCTAACGTGATAGCTTTACTTGTGGCACTTGTGAAACTACCAGAGATTACACCTACGGAGCTGCTATTTGACTTATTTGCCTCCATGAGCCTACACAGACTTGCTTCGGTAAGCACCCTTACACAGATGAGGATCATGCTGAGAGGGATATACATGCAAAGTGCTTTGAGGAGGATGATGAGGATGAGGAGGAGGAGATCTGGCTAGACTTGAGGATATCGAGGCAAGAGGGGGTGATGAGCCTAGCTTAGAAGCATGATAGGGCAAGGCGTATAGGCCCCTCTGAATAGAGTGGAGCAACTGAGGAGACTTCCTGGTGGTAGGGGGATGACCAGACTCAGCCACAGACTTGCGCTTAGGCGCCAAGGTATATTTTTTTACCCCTACTTATTCTATTTTTACCTGAATTGGTACATTAGGGACAATCAGTTATTTTTTCGATGGGGTATGGTTTGTTATGGGCCTCAGTGAAGTTTGAGTATCTTATGGTCCATAACTACCCATATTTTGATCTTGAGGTTTTCTTAGATGTGTTCTTTTTCCTCATGGATATTTAATTTCTATTGAACCGGCACATTTAGGATGTTCAGATAATATGTGTAGTATATAGTACTAATACATATGGCATATAGCTTGTTTTTATGTTTTGTTTTGAAAATTGCCACTCACCAAAAATTTATGAATAGTAGTTAAATGGCAACCATGCGTATTTAGGTGTTTGACAGTAGTTGTTCTGATAAGTGAGGTCAATTGAGACATGACACAAAATCTGTGAGTTACTTGTTGATAATGCATGCAATGCCATGTGAGTGTGAGCTTATTTTTCTAGATTCATGCATTTTGTACTAATTCAGAACATTCCCTGTTACTCTAAGTTAGATTGTAGATTAAATAAATTAGGAATGTATCTTAGGCCTTTGTTCTTCAATTAGCCCACTTTAGCCTAAAATGACCAACCAAATGAAGTTTCATCCCTTGTTCTAAATATTTGATCCTTACATGTACCAATTCTTTCAATAACACCTAATAGACCTAACCTTGTCTAGTGAAAAACCTTGAAATTGGCCGTGTTCTATCCTTGAGTATTATGAACCTTGATTGAGGCAAAAAGCCTAAGTTGAAGGTGGCTACCAAAAGGTGCCCTGGTTTGGGGAATAAATATTGTATACTTTATCATAGGCTAAAAGTCTAAGTTGAGAGTGGTCAGTTTAAAGGAGAAGCACAAAAGAAGGTGGTGAGTTGGGAATGAGGAGAAAAAGAAGAAATCGTATAGCAAGTGCAAGAAAAAGAAAAAAAATGCCTTAGATTGAGATTAAAAGCAAGATGAAGTGTGAAAATAAGGCAAAAGCTGAAAAATGAGAAGAAAATGCCCAGAAAATCTTGAATGTGGAAAAGAGAGAATAAGGTGAAAATATTAGAGTTGCTAAGGTGAAAGTAATGAAATAATGTAGGTCAAAGATGGCTTTTAGTCACTATATTTCCAAAATGCCATACCAAAGTCCCCTGAACATACGTCACAAGACTAGAAAGTCCGAAAGTGATCCTAGTCCAGATGGTTGAAAATTTGAGTCATGAATATAAGGGTAAGCTTATGATATTAGTCATTATGTATGAATATCTTTTGTGAGAGTGAGTGTGTTTGCAAAGTCCCAAGGCTAAATTTGAAATCATCATTGAGTGTCAAAAATAGGACTTCTTTCTGTGAGGGCACTTGCATTGCATTGTTAGAATTTGACTTGTTCAGTGATTATGGGCTGTTTATATTCCCTTGCTTGTAATCTTTGTATTGTCAAATGCACTAGTGTGTTTTGGTTTGCTAAATAGCTATCTGATCTTGTTTTGAAAAGTTGGTGTGGGTACCTGAATCTGAATTATATCTGATGTATGTCATTAGCTTGAGGTTTGTGTATTGCTATATTATCTATATAGATTGAGTCATCGCTTGATGATGAACAATAATTTTAAACTGAGGATGTTGATATGCTATCAAAATAAATCAATTTGATTCTTAAAACTTAGGATTTTGTGTTTTCTCAAAGAAATGACCCCAAAAAGAGCCCGGAAATGTGCCACGAAAGTGCACAAAATCGTAATTTTCATATATCTCAAAATCTGTGTATGATTTTAAAAATCCTACTTCATATTCTTCATCAAGGGCAAAATTGAGTGGGGAATAGGTCTAACCCCGATTTTAGAGCAACCTTGTCAAAAAAAAACTTTTGAAGTTGCAATGAGCAGAGCGCGCCCCTGGTGCGATGCGGGCAGGGCTTGCCACTGTGTTATTTTTGCCCAGATTTCAACATCATATCACACAAGACATTCCTCAATACTCTTTTAAACACTTAGACAAATATTTCACTCAAAATTCTTGTGCCAAAGTTCATTCTGGATCTTAAGGATATCATTCAAGCTTCAAGTCTCCATTAAAACCTTCATCAAGGAATTCTTCAAAGTCAAGGTATATGAGTTTCAACCATTGGGTCCTTTCACTCATGGTGCCCAAGATTTCTTTTTACATAAATTTTATATTCCTAAGTTGATTTACTTATGGGTCTTATTATGAATTTGACTATGAATGATGTTGGGGTTTCATAAATATGTGACTGTTTAAACATGTCTGGAGCTATGAATCTATGGTCTATCTTGAGATTTGATGAAGGTTTTTGATGTATCTTGTGTGAGGGTATTACCAATGGTCGGTGAGTGGTTTATATTGAATTTTCTTGCATGATTTCACTCTTGAATTGCATGATCTTACACTAGTATTATACACCCACCAAGTGTTTGATAAAATGTTGGATTTTGGATTCTTGAGCTACTGATGATCCGTTGTATGACATATTACTTGAATTACTTTATGAAAATGAAAGGATGTTATATATATGTTGTTATCATGGAAAGTATCCTAGAGTTGCATGTTGACCAAACCATAGGTGAGGGGTATGTACCTCATCCACCTTGTCGAGTGGTGGCAATCCCGTACTATCATAGATGAGAGGTATGTATCTCATCCACCTTGTTAGGTGGTGGCAATCCCAAACAACCATAGATTAGGGGTATATACCTCATCCACCTTCTTGAGTGGTGGCAATCCCATACTACCATAGATGAGGGGTATGTACCTCATTCACCTTCTTGAGTGGTGGTAATCCCGTACTACCATAGATGAGGTGTATGTACCTCATCCACCTTCCAAGTGGGTTCCATGTCTTGGATTCGAAGTACTAAGTTGCTTGGTCTATTACGATGGTCTCTTTCTTCATATGTAATATGTTCCAACAAGCATGTTTTACTTCAAGCATCATTCATACATGTCATGTTGTTCTTATGCTTTCCATTGCTTATGATATTACATTTAGCCTATGTTGCCTATCTCTTGTTGCATTGCATCCTATATACTTAGTACATTCAAATGTACTAACGCATACTCTATGCCTACATGATGTTACCATGTGGGGATCGGAGCTCCACTTGATCATCTTCCTCCGCCACATGGCTAGTACTACCTTCAAGTAAGTTTGGTGAGTCCTCAATTCAAGGAACAATTCCTTTGACATTAGGTTATGTATAAAGACTCTCTTTCTTTTTATGAATGCTTTTGACTATGAGGGTGAGCTCGAAAAGTTGTCTTGGCCCTCTATCAATTCTAAGTGTAAAAGTGTTGTTGTACAAGTTATGTAATGATGCTATGAACCTTAAATCTCTTGAGTCTTTGATGATTTATGTTATGAAAGATCTCCCTTGGCCCCTTTGCCTTTATTTCTAATCACTTAATATTGTTTAATTGCTTCCTCGACCAAGGATGTGTAATGATATGTTAAGAGGCTTGCTTGGGGTCCCTTTGGGTTCATATTCATCGTGTCACGTCTAGAACCTAGGCTTCGATAGTGACAAACTTGGTATCAGAGCACTAAGTTATTAATGGTCCTCGGTATCTAACACACTACATTGATTAGAGTCGTATTCATGATTGTGTATTGCAGTACAATTATGAGTAAGAGGCTATGAGACGTTTTAGAAAATGTTTCCGTTCTTCTTGATATATGTTGTGCCATAGAATATAGGTAAGGTTTCCCATCTAATGAATATTTTTGCCATTTTTAGATCATGCCTAACACAAGAGGAAGAAGAGACCACACTCCCCAAGAACAAACGGCTAATGGAGAGATTTGGAATGCTCTCACTTTGCTAGCTAAAGCTATGGCTCATCAAGTCAATAAAGGGGACCAAGCCCCTTATGCTCCCACTTTGGCATCCCGAGTGAGGGATTTTATGATGATGAACCCACCGGAGTTCTACAGGTCTAAGGTGGATGAGGTCCCTCAAAAATTTATGGATGAGGTGTACAAAGTGTTGGCTATCATTGATGTTAGGTTAGAGGAGAAGGCGGAGTTGACGGCATACCAACACAGGGGGTGGACCAAATATGGTTTACTCAATTGAAGGAGGAGAAAGGGAGCAACAATGTGATACTATGGGAGGAGTTTAAGGAGGCTTTTCTCATACCGGTTCTTCCGTCCTGAGCTTAGGAAGGCCAAAATGATGGAATTCATGAATTTGATCAAGGATCTATGAGTGTGAGGGAGTATGCCCTCAAGTTTAACTAACTCTCAAAATATGCTCCACACTTGGTTGTCGACCGAAGGTCTAGAATGAAAAAGTCCGTGATGGGTGTATTTGATATGGTGAATAAGGACTATCGAGCCTGCTATGTTAATACGTATACACTTGTCCTGCCTAATGACATATATAGAGCAATTGGAGGGAGAGAAGTTGAGAAAGAGAAGGGGACATGAGGCCAAGAGGGCCCGTTTTTATTGTAAGTTCCAAAGTCTCAAAGGTGTCCTATTTCATCAAGACCAAGGGTCTTCTCATGCTCCTGATTTGAGATTTGCCAATGACTATCCAAGGGCCCAAGGAAATGGTGTGGTGCCTAGTGCTATGCATCCAAAAAATATGGTAAGGGTCATGGTGGCCCAAGCTTGAATGATACCAATACTTGTTTTAGTTGTGTGGGAAGTAGGCCACAAGATAATTGATTGTCCACGTAATCACAACAAGGGTAATATGTTCATCCTAAAGTCTGGGGAGATGAGTTAAACAAGGTGGTGTCCTAAGGAACAATCAGTTCTATGCACTGCAAAGGAGGCAAGAGCTTGATGAGGTGCCCGAGGTTGTCACTAGCATGTTAAAAGTCTTTGATTTTGAGGGGTATGCATTGATAGAGCCGGGTGCCACTCTTTCTTTTATTACCGCTGTTGTTGCAAAAAATTTTCATGTTGACCCTGAAATGTTGTGTGAGTCTTACGAGGAGTCTACTCCCATTTGTGTATCTATTATTGTTAGAAAAGTCTATAGAAATTATCCCATTTGCATTTTGCATAAATTTTTGACTTGTGATTTTGTTAGTTGGATATGGTAGATTTTAATGTCATTCTTGGGATGGATTGGTTGCATGCATGTTATGCCTCTATTGATTATAGAACCTGTAAGGTCAAATTCCTATTCCCAAATGAACCTGTCCTTGAGTGGGAGAGTCATGATGTGGTAGTTAAGCGTAGGTTTATCTCTTGCATTAAAGCCCAAACGTTGATCTCTAAGGGGTGTCTTCATCATATTGTCAGGATTAGAGATATGGAGTCCAAAGTCCTTCCTATGGAGTTGGTTCCAATGGTATGAGTTCCTTGATGCCTTTCCTAGTGACCTTCCTGGTGTTCCTAATGAAAGGAAAATAGATTTTGGTATAGACCTCCTTCCCAATACTTAACCTATTTCTATTCCCGCTTACCGTATAGCCCCGGCGAAGTTAAAGGAGTTGATGGAGCAATTGAGGGATTTGATGGTAAAGGTATTTATTAGGTCTAACTAATCACCTTGGGGTGCACCGGTGTTGTTTGTGATGAAGAAAGATGGGTCCCTTAGAATGTGTATTCACTATCGGCAACTTAATAGGGTCACCAAAAAGAATAAGTATCCTCTACCAAGGATTGATGATTCGTTTCACCAACATCAAGGGGCTAGTCACTTCTCTTAAGTGATGATTTCCGATGAGCACCGTGCTATGCTGGTGCGACATGCCTGTGTTCCACTTCAGTGTATTTTTTTTAGTTCGTCCAAAATTTTCGAAGTGTTGGGCCTAAATGTCCCCAAACATGTTTTTACCCATACTTAGTCATTTTTCATCCCCATATCATTCTAAACATTTCCTAATACTCACTCAAACACTTGGTCATATTTTCACTCCCCAAATTCAAGTCCTGAATCCTAATCCCAAGCTAAGTTTGTCCTTCAAGGTTCTTCTTCAAGCTTCAAGTCTCCATCTCCCATCTTCACCAAGTTCATCACCAAAGCTAAGGTTTGTGAGTTTCTTTCATGGGTTCCTTTCACCCATGACACCCAAGCCTCCTTTTACTCTAATTGTGTGATTTAAACTTGATATACAAATGGTTCTTGATTATTATGAAATTCATTGCATACTATGTTAAAGCGATGTAATGTTGTGACTGTTTTGCCATGTTTTGTGCTATAAATCTTTGATCTATTGTAAGTTTTGAGAAGGTATTTTGATGTATATATTTGGAGGATGTTGAAGTGTGTTGATTGATGGTTTTAAAATATATTTTGTCCCACGATTTCATCTTTATATTTCATAGTTTTGTACTAGCATTACACATCCTCTAAATGTTTGATAAAATGTCTGGATGTGGTTTCTTGAGGATTTTAAGGTCTAAAGAATAAGATATGCTATGATTGATGCTATGATGATGAAATGAGCTTATGTATATGATCAATTCTATATAATGTGTTGCATTTGATTATGCCCAATCCAGGGGGACAAAGAACCCGGATAACCTAGATGGGGGTTTATACTCATCAACCTAGGGAAGGGTTCGTACTTCTCCACCTAGATATGGGGCAGCATCATCACTAACCTAGATGAGGAGTTCATACTCATAGACTTAGGGAAGGGTTTGTATTTCTCCACCTTGTTGAAGGGGTGGCTTTATCACCAACCTAGATAAGGGTTCGTACTCATCCATCTAAATGATGGGAAGGCATCATGACTAACCTACCAAAGGGTTATACTTTGGAAATCTAGCTTGGTCTCTTCTATATATATGATATTGTATATGTGCATGAGTTACTTAAGCATCTTTTACTTATGCATTGATCATACATGTCATATTGTTATAGTATGCGTATTTCCTATTGTTATGCATTTTGATTATGATGCCTAGAACACTTGGCAGTGAACCAAATATGCTAGAGACAACAATAAGTGCACTTGCCTTCTACCCTAAAGTGCGGTGAAACTCAGCAATGCTAACTTGGATCGGTGATTCACCAAATGGACCTTTGGTTTGCCAAAATTTATAGCACTTCTAGGGTCACTGGTCAACTAGAATTGTGGTAAAATTGATCAACACCCATAGGCTTGGCAACACACCGAGTGGTTCTCCTTGGTCATCATTTTCAACTTACCACTCCCATTTTCTTGTCAAACCTGCACAATTCATCTTAGGTTGCCTTCCAAAGCAATACTTTAGTTAACATCGTGGCACGATATCATTCCTATTAACTTTAAGTTATTGCAGACAGGCTTGTAATTTACAATACCATCAGATCACCTTCCAATTTCAAAGCTTTACAAATGTTGAAATCAACCTCCTCATCATTCACTCTAAATTTCAAGACTCCATTTTCCACATCAACCATAGCTTGCTCGGTGCTTATGATGGCCTCCCCAAAATGATAGTCATATCCATATCCACCTTACAATCCAAAATCAAAAAGTCTACACGAAGGATAAATTTATCCACCTTCACTAACACATCATGTAAATTCCCATTGGCCTTTTGATAGGCCTATCAACCATGAGCAGGTACATTATATCCAATGAAGGGGTTTTCATACCGAGCTCCTAAATAACAGCTAGGGGCATGAGATTTATGTTGTGCCTAAATCACAAAGTGATCTACTGAACTTTGAGGCTCATATTGTGCATGGAATGGTAAATGCCCCTTGGTCTTCCTTCTTTGTCACTAGCTTTTATGTTAGGATTACACTGCAGTTGTGAGATACTTCAATCATCTCACATTCAATAGTCTCTATTACGATCCAAGCCTAAGGCCGAGACGTGACACGGTGAAATGGGACCCGAAGAGAGTTCCCATAGAAGCCTCTTAAGCGTACATAGAACATCCATGGTTTAGCCAAAACATGAAATATAAAGGGGCACATATCACATAGGCTCTAAAGGAATGGGACTAAGAGAAATCTTGACATTACATAAGTATAATATGAGCCAAGATGAATTCAAAACATCCATATCCAACAGTACCTCCAGTATGAGTGGAACAGGGGCCAAGATGTCTCCCGAGCTCAGCCTCAAAAGATAAAAGAAAGTCTAAATAGATAAGTCTTAACGAAAGCATGAAAGTAAAGTGGATGTTGTACTCAAAGTACAGGACTCACCAATATCCATCGTCAATGATCTGGCTAACCACATGGAAGTAGAGGATGAATATGAGCTCTGGTCCCTATATGGTGAGATCATGTAGGCAAAAGTATGTGCTTGTACTTGGAATATACTAAATATGCGAGATGCAATCAAACAAGGAACATAAGCCATAATAATCAAGATACATAATAATAATTAATAGACATAAGTTCAATATGACATGTATAATATATCATACATATGTGGGAGGAGACTCTAACCAACAAATAAGACCAAGCAACCTACTACTTGGAATCCCAATATTCAATCCAAATAGGATAAAAGAATGGTTACTTGCCAAGGTTAAACAAAACTTAACCCTAAAAAATGGAGAACTTTCCTAGATGCATCCACTAGTAAAAGCCCATTTAGGGAAATCATATAAACCTATGGTGGTACATAGTTAAGAGGACAAGACTTTATATAAGGACTCCTTGGATCAAGATCCCACCTTAAGCCTCATTTCTGTGCTAAGTCTAGTCCCATAGAATACATGAAGTAATCATAAGTTTAATCATAACTTGCATAACTTCTAAGAACATGATAACATCACATGAGTAGCTCATTTAAATGCTTGCCCCTACATATGGCGTCTACTTGTACTAGAGGGTAAAAACAATGCATAGACATGTCCCTTCTAGAAGGCATCACATTACACATAAGTGTAGAGATTACAATATGCTTGCACCTTCTAGTGAGAGTGGGTCAATGATGGTAAAATAGTATCATGCTTTCCCCTACATGTAGATATTATTTACTCACAAGAGTGTAAAATATAAGGTAAGGGCTCAATATTCAACTTGCGAATCATAAAAGCTTTTCATGAGTTTAATACATGCTTGGTATATTTAATATTTTTTGAAAGAGGCTGTGTATAGGTGGTTTATTTCAAAAATAAGATGGACCAACCAACTATACCCTTTTCCATTATAAGTAGGAAAGAGAGGTGCATGATCTCAAGAACTACTTCTGTGTAAATACAGAAATTATATGTAAGAACCATATTGTTTGAGTATCATGAAAACCCCAACAATGTTTTAGCATAACTCATCATTGATTGAAGAACCCTGAATACTAGTCATGTGTACAATGTATAATAATATTATCATAAGCAAGAGTTCATAAATACCCATGGAATAGTCCACAAGCCTATGTAGTTTGAGAAGCGAATAGGTTGAAGTTGTTAGAAGGAAGGTCCCCACAATCAAACCAGACATACCTTTGTGATAGGAGAAAGAAAAAAGTTAGAAAATGATGACGAATTTGGAACCCTAGCTTGCACCTTCTAGCTTGAACCCTTCCATGAACTTGAGACTGTTTGAGAGAGTATAGCGACTTAGGGTTTTTGAAATAAGGAACAATGAGATATATCAGGATTATGTAAACTGACAAGGAACATATATGGGGTTAAAATGATGTAGTTTGGACTTTGAAGAAAAAGTAAAGGTCAAATATACCGTTATTAAAATCCTGACTTGATGGGCATACGAGACTCATCTACGAGTTGTAGAGCACTCTACGAGCCATAGACGACCTACCGTAAACTAAGGGTCCTAAAATTTGAGTTACTACAATTTGTCAAGAAACCCCTATTGCAGAATCTATGAATCATAGAGTGATCTACGAGTCTTATGATGAGTCTTAATTCAAACTTTTTGAAAGATCTAAGTTTCACCAAGTCTACAAGTTTCTACGAAACCTACTTTATGGGCCATACTTCGACTTACGAATCATAAACCCCTTAGTAAATATCAACAACTAAATTTTTCTCAATCTTATTTCTTGCATCTCTCCTACCTCATAAGTCGAGTGTTACATTATTTCCCCCTTTGGAATGTTCATCCCTGAGTGTGCTAAGGCATGCTCTAGAACTTTCTTCATGCACCATATGCCAGTTCACCATATATAAATGCAAAATATGCATAATCTAAAAAGGATCTTAAAACATGTTTCAAATAGAACTTATGATGTAACCATAAAATCCACAGAAACATGCATGAATGTCAAGAAAATGGCATATAAAGGAAGGAGATTCTAAGATGGGAAAATCGTGTCACCTCAATCTTTATCAGAATGGAAAAGATGGGGATATTACTTCTTGATATTGGCTTTGACTTCCCATGTGGCACATTCAATTTGGTGGTTCCTCCAAATGACTTTGAAGGATGCTACAACTTTACATCTTAACCTCTTCACTTATCTATCAAGTATTTCTATCGGGACTTCCTCATAGGTCAAATTATATTCTACGACACCCATAACATCCAAGGGTACTATTGATCTTTGGTCACCTACACACTTCCTAAACATAGACACATGAAAGACTAGATAAATCATACTCATCTCAGAGGGAAACTCTAATTCATTGGCAACCTTACTGATTCTCTTCACAATTCTATAAGATCCTATAAATATTGGGCTTAAGTTTCCCTTCTTGTCAAATCAGACCACACCTTTGATGAGTGAGACCTTCAAATATACCTAATCACCAACATCAAACTCAAGATCTCTCCTTCTCGTGTTGTAGTAGGATCTTTGCTTACTTTGAGCCATCTTCAACCTCTCCCTTATCAACTTCTCTTTTTCTAAAGTTCCCATGACCATTTCTAGTCCTAATAAAACATTTTCCCCCACATTAAAACTATCCAATCAGTGATATATATTAGCTACCATATAGGGTTTCAAAGGGACACATTCTAGTACTAGAGTTATAGCTATTGTTGTAAACAAACTCAATGAGTGAAGATATTCATCCTAACAACCTTTGAACTCCACAACATAAGCCCTAAGCAAATCTTCTAGAGTTTGAATTGTTCTTTCGGCTTGGTTGTCCATTTGAGGACGAAAAGTCATATTAAGCTTGACTTTGTTTTCGTGACCCTTCTCGAAGGACCTCCAAAAGTGTGAAGTGAATTGAGCACCACGATCTAAGATAATAGAAAATGGTACACAATGAAACTTGACCAACATACGAATATATATCTTGGCATAATCTTTGGAACCATAAGTTGTATTTACCAGTAGAAAATGAGCCGATTTTATCATCCTATCCTTAACAATCGAAATGCTTCCTAGTCATTCATAACCTAATCACAAAATCCATACTGATCTCTTCCCACTTCCATGTAGGAATTTCTATGTCCTGAGCTAGACCACCCAGCCTTTGGTGTTCGATTTTGACTTGTTTTCAACTGTGACAACTAGTTATGAACTTAGCAATATCTCTTTTCATACCACCACACAATTAAACCTTCGTCAAGTCTCTATACAATTTTGTAGAATCGAGATGAATAGAGCAGGATGAATTATGGGCCTCTTGGAAGATCAAGTCTTTTATCCCATCAACACATAACCTACCTTCGTATCTAAGGATACCATCTCTCCCTTTGGATAAAACCTCCACTCTACCATCTTTCACTAAAGCTTTTAATTCTATCAAGGCAGGGTCAAGCCTTTGTTTGGATTTGACATCTTTAATCAAAGATGATTTGAAGCCATCAAATACCACCTCACCTTCCTTTCAACTACATTGAACCTAACTTCCAACCTAGCTAACTGGTAAACTTCTCTCACCACTTCATTATTGCCATCACCAATATAAGCTACACTTCCTATGAACACTCTACGTAGAGTGTCAGCCACAACAATAGATTTGCCGGGATGATAGTGCACACTCATATCATAGTCTTTGAGGAGTTCTAACCACCTTCTTTTCCTCAAATTGAGATCCCTTTCGGTGAATGAATAGTGAAGACTCTTGTGGTCTATGAACACATCTACATGAAACCCATACAAGTAATGATGCCATATTTATAAAGCAAATACCATGACCGCTAACTTAAGGTCATCAGTGGAATAATTACGCTCATGCACCTTTAACAGTCAAGAAACATATGTTATGACCTTACAACTTTGCATTAATACATACCCCATACCAACCCTTGAAGCATCACAATAGACGACAAACCCTTCCTACCCTTCTGATAGAGCCAAAATAGGGCTAGATGTAAGCTTTTCTTTCATGGTTTGAAAACTTCCTTCAGATTCATTGGTCAACACAAATTTTGCCTTCTTTTCAGTCAATTTCGTCAAAGGGAAGTAACTGAGAAAAAACCATCCACGAACCTTCGGTAATGCCCTGCTAAGCCCAAGAAACACCTACTATTCATGGGAGTCAAGGGCCTAGGACAATTCCTTATCATCATCATTTTCTTAGGGTCCACTTTGATTCCACCACCTGACAATTCATGCACTAGTAATGTGACTTCCTTCAAAAAGAATTCAAATTTAGTACACAACTTCTCATTACTCAACGTTTTCAACACTACCCTCACATGTTTCACACGTTCTTCTTTACTCCGAGAGTAAATGAATATGTCATCTATGAAGACCACCACAAACATATTAAGGTATGGTTTACAGATCCTATTCATGAGATCCACAAATATTGCCGATGCATTTGTCAGGCCAAATGTCATTACCATAAATCCAAAATGCCCATATCTAGTTCAAAAAAACATCTTAGGAATGTCGCACTCTCTTACACTCATTTGTTGGTACCTAGACCAAAGATCAATCTTCGAAAAATGACTAGCCCCTTGATGTTGATCAAATAAGTTATCTATCCTTGGTAAAGGATACTCATTCTTTATTGTGACATTATTGAGTTATCGGTAATCGATGCATATTCTATGTGAGCCATCTATATTCTTTAAAAACAAAATTGGTGCACCCCAACGTAACTTACTAGGCCATATAAAACCCTTCTCCAATAAATATTTCAATTGGTCCTTAAACTCCGTTGGGGCCATAGGGTACGGAGGAATGGAAATGGGTTGAGTATCCGGGAGGAGATGTTTAACAAAATCTATCTCCCTTACAGGAGGGACACCGGGAAGTTTATCGGGAAAAACATCAGGTATCTCATTAAAAATCGAAATGAACTTGATAGGGGGGACCTTAGACTCAATATCCCAAAAACTTATAAGATGATAATTGTAACCCTTGGTAATCAATTTATGAGATTTAAGGCAAGAAATAAACCTACCATTGACTGATAAGTTATGACCTTCCCACTCAAAAAGGTGTTTATGAGGAGATTGGAACTTAACCTTACAAGTCATGAAATCAAATGAAGCATAGTACGTATGTAGTCAATTCATTCCAAGAATGACATTAAAATCCACCATGTCAAGTTTAACAAAATCACGAAGCAACATTTTATGAAATATAGACATTGGGCAGCCCATATAGACTCTTTTAGCAATAATAGATTCACCAATGGGGGTAGATACCTCAAAAGGATCACTCAGCAATTCAGGACATATATGAAGATTATTAGCAACAAAAAAGTAATAAAAAAGAGAATAGTACCCAGATCCAATAAGGCATAAACATCATAATCATAAACCTTTAATATTCCAGTGGCAACATCGGGCACCTCCTCCCCTCCTTGACTCACTTTAAAGCCATAGAACCAGTTATGACGTGGAGCACTCCCTCATTGGCCGTCTTGTGCCATTTGATCAACATGAGCACCTTTTCCTTGAGGATGACCGTCCTTATCCATGATTGTAGCATAGGGGCAATCAACAATCTTATCGCCTACTCTTCCACATCCATAGCAAGCATTTGAATGCTTCAAGCATTTATCACTACGATTTCTTCCACACTTTGTGCACCTTGGGAGAGTCATCCCACCAACACCACCTTAGAACTTACGGTTAGGCACCCTATCATTAACAAACTTTTTGTTTTGAGAATCGAAGGATCCTTCGCCTTGGAATTTGTTACCTTTCTAGAAATGGCTACCCTTAGCACCTTGAAAACCACCATCATTTTGAGCCCTCTTAAACTCACCATACTTTCTCTTTCGAAGATTCTCCACTTTGAGTTTCTCGGCATATTTCATGAGGTGAGACAAGACCGTATCACCCCAAAGCATAGCAATGCGACATTATTCATTCACCAAGTCATACACCCCTGATACGAACTTGTTCATACTTGCCCTAGAGGCAACAACTAGGTGATCAGCATATTTTGAGATCTTGTTAAAGTTGAGAGATTACTCCCTCACACTTATGAAGCCTTGCTTAAGGTTCATGAACTCCATCATGTTAGTTCTCATAATTCAATAAGGAGAATCAGTTGAGGAAGGCAACCTTAAACTCCTCGCATGAGATAGGATTATCAATCGTCCTCTCAATTTTCCATTGAGTAAACCAAACTTGTGCAACACCCTTGAGTTGGTAATTCACAAATTCTGCCTTATCCTCCGATCTCACCCTCATAATAGCAAGCTCCTTGTATACCTCATCAATGAATTTCTGGGGGCCCTTCTTCATCTTGGAGCCATGAAACTACAGAGGGTTCGTCCTTGTGATATCCCAAAATCTTAAAGCCAAGGTGGAAGCATGAGGAGCTTTGGCTCCTTTTTTCAATTGGTTGGTCATGATGTGTGCCAATATGGTGTCGACATTCCGGTATTGGTCATGGGTATCCCCTTCCTCTTGGGGAGCATGCTGAGCCGGAGGGGCCGGAACCTTTTTTAGTGAGATAGCTCTTTGAGCCACTCTCCTTGGTTGCAGCATGATCTATAAGAGCAAAATCCACCCGTTAGGGAAGGAAATCTTATTTTAAACCAAAGGCACAACATAGATCATGAAGAAGTGACCCATTTCCTAAAACAACTCATAGCCCCACATTCATGGTTGTGGCGCGCTTCACAAGTATGAACTAAACTCTACATGACAGTGTGTTGAATTTCCAAGGACTATTTATAAACTTAGTGTTCTATGACAAAGCTGGTCATGACCCAAGCCTAGGTCCTAGACGTGACACGGTGAATGTGGAACCGAAGGGAGTTCCCAAACAAGCCTCTTAAGCATACATGACACATCCTTGTTTACTAGAAACATGGAAGAGAAAGAGGCACATATCAGATAGTATTAAAGGAAATGGGACTAAGGGAATTCTTCACCATACATAAGGATAATATGAGTCAAGCTCAATACAAAACACCCATATCCATCAACACCTCTACTATGAGTAGAACGGGGGAAAGACATCTCCGGGGCTCACCCTCAAAAGATAAAAGAAAGTCAAAATAGATAAGTCTTAACCAAACCATGAAAGTAAAATGGATATTGTCCCTGACGTAGAGGACATACCAATAGAAATCTTCAATGACTCAGCTAACCACATTAAGCAGAAAGATGGATAGGAGCTCCGGTCCTAACATAGTAAGATCATGTAGTCAAAAGTATGCGCATATAATGTAATTTACTTGGTATACGAGTGTAATGCAACAAGGAACATAAGTCATAATAATCAAGATGCATAATCATAAATAATAGAAATAAGTTCAATATGACATGTATAATCAATGCTTGAATTAAAACATGCAAGAAGATAATAAAACTTGCATAATATATCATACATATATGGGAAGAAACTCTTATTGACATATAAGTACAAGTGAGATACTACATGAAATCATGATATTCACTCCACAATGCATAAAGTGGTTGTCTACTTTCCAAGGTAAACCAAACTTGACGCTACAAAGTGCAGAACTTGCCTAGATGGATCCACTAGTAAAAGCCCATTTAGGGAAATAATATTAACCTATGGTGGCATATAGTTAAGAGGCCAATACTTTATATAAGGGCCCCTTGTATCGAAACCCCACCTTAAGCCTCATTTCGGTGCTAAGTCTAGTCCCACAAAATACTTGAAATAATCATAAGCTTAATCATAACTTACATAACTTGTAAGAACATGACAACATCACATGAGTGGCTCATTCAAATGCTTACTATACACATGGCATATACCTTGTACTAGAGGGTAAAAACAATTCATAGAATTTCCACGTCGAGTCTACATCGCATTACATATGAGGGTAGGGATTATAATATGTATTGCCCTTCTAATGAGAATTGGTACATGAGGGTAAACTAGTATTATGGTTACCCCTGCATGTAGATATATTTACTCACATGAGGGTAGATTATTAGAAAAGGGCTCAATATTCATCTTACAAATCATAGAAGCTTTTCATGAGTTTAATACATGCTTGGGAGCCCATAACTTATCATAACACTCTTGTCTTGTAATTCATGCAATAATCTTTCACCAACATAGAAATCCTTGTAGTAAATTTATTCATACATGACGAGTATATGTACATGTAGTTAAAATCATGCATTTCAAGAGTATGAGACATGATAGGAGTGAAATCAATTAATTCAAGGTTATCCAAATTAACCAACCAATAATACAGTAAAACCCTTGTTTGAGTATAATCAAAATCCCAACAATGTTTTAGCATAAATCATCATTTGTTGAAGAATTCCAAATTGTAGTAAATATGTACAATACGTAATAATATTATCATAATAAAGAGTTCACGAATACCCATAAAATAGTCCATAAACCTATGTAGTTTGAGAAGATGATTGGTTGTACTTATGAAAAGGGATTTTCCCACAATCAAACCCATATACCTTGATGATGGGAGACAGACAGACCTTGGAAAATGATGAGTAACTTGTAACCCAAGCCTGCACCTTCTTGCTTGAAGCTTTGAAGGAACTTGAGAGTGTTTTAGATAGTTTAGAGACTTAGGGTATTTAATGAGGAAGAATGAGATGTATTAGGGTTATGTAAAGTGATAAGGAACATATATAGGGTCCAAACATCGTAGTTTGGACTGCAAAAAGATCAATGGTCAAATTTACCCCTCTTAACAACTTGGCCGGACAGTTCTACGAGACCCCATCTATAGGAATGTTCTAATATTGGTCACCACTAGAAAACATACCGAACAAAGAGAATTGATTAATGCATGTAAATACCCATTCCAAGAATTGCAATTTATTTGGGTCTATTTGATTAGGTCTTCATGGTTCCCAAAACCCCAAGATATGGGTTTAGCTACTCATGCTATGGGTAGATAAAGAAACTATCAATTGAGAAAACATAATTAATATCTTAACAAAATAGATTGAAAAACAAGCAAATCCAATTTGAATTAAGAATCACAAGTTCGAAGGATACAATGAATCCACAAGTCTATTCTCCTCTCCAATATTTAGTCTCCAAGTACTCTAATGACGTGGTGTGTTATATCACCCAAAGACCATTTATAAACATAGTGCTCTAATACCAAGGTGGTCACGACCCAAGTCTAGGACCTAGACATGACACGGCAAATGTGGACCTGAAGGGAGTTCCTAAAAAAGCCTCTTAAGCATACATGACATATATTTGGTTTAGCAGAAACATGAAAGAGAAAGGGGCACATATCACATAGTATTAAAGGAAATGAGACTAAGGGAAATCTTAACCATACATAAGGATAATATTAGTCAATCTCAATTCAAAACATCTATATCCATCAACACCTATAGTATGAGTGGAACGGGGCCTAAGGCATCTTTGGGGCTCACCCTCAAAATATAAAACAAAGTTTAAATAGATAAAACTTAACAAAAGCATGAAAGTAAAGTGGATGTTGTCCCCGAAGTATAGGACTTATCAATAGAAGTCTTCAATGATTCAGCTAACCACGTGGAGCAGGAGAATGAATAGGCGCTCTGGTCCCTACATGATGTGATCATGTAGGCAAAAGTAAGTATTAGTACTTGGAATATACTAAGTATATAGGGTGCAATACAACAAGGAACATAAGCCATAATAATCAAGATGCATAATCATAAGCAGTAGAAATAAGTTCAATATGACATGTATAATCAATGCTTGAATTATAACATGCGTGATGTTAATCAAAGTTGCGTAATATATCATCCATATATGCTAAGAAACATTTATCAACATATTACACCAAGTGAGCTACTACGTGGAAGCCCGATGTTCACTCCACACTGCATAAATGAGTGGTCTACTTGCCAAGGTAAACTAAACATGACTCCACAAAGTGGAGAACATGACTAGATGGATCCACTAGTAAAAGCCCATTTAGGGAAATAATATTAACCTATGGTGGCATATATTTAAGAGGCCTAGACTTTATATAAAGACCCCTATGATTGAGCCCCCACCTTAAGCCTCATTTCGATGCTATGTCTAGTCCTACAGGATACTTGAAGTAATCATAAGTTTATCATAACTTGCATAGATTATAAGAACATGACAACATGGCATGAGTGGCTCATTCAAATGCATGCCCTTACACATGGCGTACACCATGTGCTAGAGGGTAAAAACAATTCATGGACTTGTCGCTTCTAGTCAGCATCGAATTAAACATGAAAGTAGGGATTATATTATATGTGCCCCTTATAGTGAGAGTTGGTACATGAGGGTAAAATAGTATCTTGCTTGCCCTTGCATGTAGATATTATTTACTCACATGAAGGTAAAATATAGGATAAGGACTCAATCTTCCACATGCAAATCATAGAAGCTTTTCATGAGTTTAATACATGCTTGGGAACCCATAGCTTATCATAAAATGCTTGTCTTGTAATTCATGAAATAATTTTTCATCAACATAAAAATTCTTTTCAAGAAAATTTAGTCAAACATGGTGGATTTATATACATGTAGTTAAAATCACGCATTTCAAGAGTGTGATACATGATAGGTGTAAAATCAACTCATGCTGGGTTATCCAAATTAACTCACTAATAATACAGTAAACCCTTCTTTAGGTATAATGAAAACCCTAACAATGTTTTAGCATAAATCATCATTTCTTAAAGAATCCCAAATAGTAGTCATGTGCACAATGCATAATAATATTATCATAAATAAGAGTTCATAAATACCCATAAAATAGTGCATAAACATATGTAGTTTGAGAAGAGGTTTGGTTGAACTTGTGAGAAGGAATGTTGCCGCAATCACACCCATATACCTTTATGATGGGAGATAGAAAAACATTGGAATGATGAGGAATTTAGAACCCTAGCTTGCACGTTCTTGCTTGAAGCTATGAAGGAACTTAAGAATGGTTAGAGACTTAGGGTTTTTGGAATATGGAAAAATGAGATGTATTAGGGTTCTGCAAAGTGATAAGGAACATAGATAGGGTCAAAACAACGTAGTTTTGACTCAGAAGAAAGTGGAAAGGTCAAATTTACCCCTCTTAGCATCTTGGTCAGATGGGTCTACGAGACCCAATCTATTGGCATATTCTAATGTTTTCCACCATTAAAAAGCGTACACAAGAAAGAGAATTCAATAATGCATGTAAATGCCCATTCCAAGAATTGTAAATAAGCAGGGTTTATTTGATTTGGTCTTCATAGTTCACACAAGCCCAAGCTGTGGGTTTAGCTACTCATGCTATGGGTAGATAAAGAAACTATGAGTTGAGAAAACATAAATAATCTCTTACCAAAATAGATTTAAAAACAAACAAAAAAGCAAAACCTATTTGTCTTGAGAATCACAAGGTTGAAAGATACAATGAATCCACAAGTGTATTCTCCTCTCCAATATTTAGTCTCCAAGTGTAAAACCATAAAAATTGCTCTAATGACGTTCTCTTCAACTGTAATCCTTAATAAAATTAACCTAATTGTACTATTTATAGTATGAAAACAAGTCGCAGAAAAAAGGAAAGTTAGTCAATGAACCCTACGACAAGTAGTTATGGCTCGTGACCGGGTTTATGAGTCATAATCGGGGTCTCATGTTCATCTTATTGATTCTTGTTCTTCACTGTTATTGATCCACTTTACGAGTCATAGTTTGATATAGACTCGTACCTCCTTCTCATAGACTTCATCATCATCACCTGGTCCTTCTCTGGAAATCTTCACGAAACCCCTCTGTATGACTCAAAGAATTGATTAATACATGTAAATACCCATTCCAAGAATTCCAAATTATTCGGGTCTATTTAATTAGATCTTCATGGTTCCCACAATCCCAAGTTGTGGATTTAGCTTCTCGTGCTATGGGTAGATAAAGAAACTATGAATTGAGAAAACATAATTAATCTCTTACCGAAATAGATTGAAGAATAGGCGAACCCAAGAATCACAAGGTTGAAAGATATAATGAATCTACGAGTTTATTCACCTCTCAAACATTAAGTATCAAATTATAAAATCATAAAAATTACTCTAATTATACTATTATAGTATTTACAAACAAGTCGCCAAAAATTAGAAAAATTGGTTGGCGAACCCTATGAAAAGCAATTACGACTCGTGACTGAGTTTACTATTCGTAATCGGGTTCTCGTATTCATCTTATTGAATCTTGGACTTCAAAGCTACGAATCCACTTTATGAGTCATAGTTTGATCTGTTGCTCATATCGCCTTCTCGTAGACTTCATCATAATCACCTGGTTCTTCTCTGGAAATTTCCACGATATCCTTTTATACAACTAGTAGAGTGATCTATGACTCGTTAGGGGTCTCACATAACTTAACTTTAGAATTTTATTCTTCACGAGAAATCCCCACGAAACGCACTCTACGACTCATAGATTTCTCAATGACTCGTAGAGTGTCTCACAAGCCTTCAAAAGCCCACAAAGTTAATAATTTTCTCCAAAGGTCATGCCAACCTACATTCCCGCAAAAACAAACACAAAAACATATAAAACCCATAAATTCGCATAGATAACACACAAAATTGGAAGTTTTAGGCATTAAATATGTTGTATTTTGACAACATATCAGCTTCCACAAGGGGTACATTTATTGACAAAGAGTTAAACATAAAAAGAATCTTTTGAAATTATGCATCCTCCTCTTTATTCTTCAATCTTTGTGAGAATGGAGGATTCAATTTGGCATGAGGTGTCTTTGTCCTCTCTGCTAAACATGCATATTTTGGGAACACATTCTTCACTTTTTCTATTTTATCCGCATGTTTCTCTTACTTATCATTCTTGGGGTGGCCAAGAGTATCATCAGTTACAACTCGAGTCTCCTACTCATCATCCTCAACAACAATCATATCTCTTTCAGTTTAAGCACCTTCAGACCTTTATCAATAACAAGTGATGGTTTAGTGCCTATCAACTTTCCACTTGTGAGTAGTAATGGCCAAGCACTGCTGATCATTCCCTTTTGAATTGGCCACCGTTTCACTGGGTAGACATCCCTTAGGACACTGATTCAAATGAGCTAGAATATTTCCTAATTGAGTGTCATAACCCAAGCCTAGGGCCTAGATGTGACGCGACGAATGAGAAGTCCCAAGACAACCCAAACAAGATTTGGATATAAAAAGGGAATCAGGACTAATGGAAATCTTTCATAAATATAGAAACATAAGACAAGTCAAGCCCAATAGCATGGGTACACAATATCCAACAACACCTTTACATTTAGAATGGAACGGGGGCCAACTCACTCCCCGGGCTCACCCTCATAATAATAAGTATTAACCATAAAGAGAGACTCTCGACATAGCATAAAATAAGTAGATATTATCCTCGAAATTGAGGACTTACCAAAGCTTGCTTCAAATGAACGAACTAGCCACGTGGAGGAGGAGGATGACCAAATGGAACTCCGATCCCTACATAGTGATCTCTTGTAGGCATAAAGCATGTGTTAGTACATTTGAATGTACTAGGTATGTAGGATTCAATGCAATAGGACATAAGCCAATATAGCCAAAATGCATAATACTATGCAATAGATAAGTATAATCTCAATATGGCATGCTTGATCAGTGTGTGAAGTAAAACATGCTTGTAAATCATTCAACTTGCATAGAACATAATACATATATGGGAAGAGATCCTAACCCACAAAAGTAAGACCAAGCAAGTTACAACTTGGAATCCCAATTATTACCTCTCATCAGTAAAGAGGTGGCCTACTAGCCAAGGTAAATCATACTTCACCTTACGGTGGCTAGTCCCATTTCAGAGAAGTAACCCTCCTTATGGGAACTTGTCCCATTTTAGGGTGAATTTCATGATAAAGTTCAATAAATGGATCCACTAATACAGTAAGGGTAAAGCATAATCCTATGTTGGCACATAGTTTGAGGAAGGAGTATGGACTCTTAAGGATAGTCCACGTAGACATCTAATCCATTGGTGGTATGTCTAAACCCACGGAATACTTGAAATAATCATACATTAACCATAACATGAATAGCTTGTAAGAATATGACTTAAGTAGCTGATAAATATGCCTGACCTATAATGGTGATCCTGACTTGAAAACATGAGAGTAATAATAATACATGAACCCTTGCTTTAACATGAATGGCTCACAAAAGGTCAAAATCATGAAATTAGGGGTTAACTTGATACTTGTAACATCATAGACACTTTCATAAATTCAATAGATACTTGAAAGCCCTTTAATCATCTTATAGTCACTTGACATGTAAATCATGTAATAGATCATCAATAACTTGAGAATTCTTGACTTGACATTTTATGAAACACTTGGTGTGTTCATGATACTAGTTCAAAATCATGCAATTCAAGAGTGAAATAATGTGGGAAAACTTAATACCAATCAACCTACCAACATATTGTAAAACCCTTATATTAGGTACCTTGAAATCCATAATCAAATCTCATAATAGATCATAGTTTCATAGTGCAAAACATGCATAGTCTCAATCGACAAATCAATACATGGTGTAATCTTGAAATAGATGGTAATGCCTAATCAATCAACATTTCATAACACCCCAACATAATTTATACTCATAGTCCATAACAGAAGATACCCATAGATAGCACAACTTGAAAACATGCAATTTTCATAAAGAGGAAGATTGGGCTCCATAGGTGAAAGGACCCAATGGATGAAACCCATATATCTAAATTTGGGGATTTCTTGATGTAATCTTGGAAGGAGGTTTGGATCTTAGATTGAGTTCTTGAGATCAATTGTTAGCTTGAAATCCTTGGATTTGGATGGGAATTTTGATAAAGTGTTGGAGAGGTTAAAGAGAGGGTTTTTTGCATGATATAGAGTTAAAAAAATGACTAATTATAGGTGTTTCACGCATAAATGGGCATGGGGCTATGACTCCAATGCCCTTGGCCGAGATAGAAAAACCATGGAAAATAATATGTTGGTTCGCGCCCTTGGTGCGACGCAAACCAGACGTCAACTTCATTCTAAAACTAATGCATGCCCCTAGTGCGTCGCCACCAGGGCGCAGATGGCCACTAGAAATAAAGCTTAGTGAAAATTATTTTTTGCTGCGGGTCCTCTAAAATCCAGGTAATACCCATCTCTTAATTTTTCCCCCTAATCGATAATATTAAGTCAAATTTTCGATATCACACATGAATTTTGAGATATATAAAAATTACGATTATGGGTATTTTCGAAACATATTTTTGGGCGTTTCACTATCTCCCCCTTAGGAACATTTATCACCGAATGTGAAAAAAATGTGCATAAGAAAAGTAATCATGAAAATTTCATATCGATATGAATGCAACAAATGCATTTAAAAATATTTTTCAAGAATCTTAACATGAATGTCAAAAAATCACCATAAACTTGTCAACATAAATTTGAATGCATGCAAAATAACATAAGGGTTGAAAATTAAGATGTGAAATCATATAGGGGACATAAATTAGTACCTTTAGCTTGAGTAGATAGGAAGAGTTATGGGTATCACTTTCTCATGTCTGTCTCGGCTTCCCATGTGGCACTTTCAACTTGTTGGTTCCTCCAAAGGACCTTGATGGAAGCTACGTCTTTGTTCCTCAACCTATCCACTTGCCTATCCAAAATTGTCATTGGGACCTCCTCATAAGTCAAATTATCTCCTACAACACCCATAACATCCAAGGGCACTATGTCATTGGCTCGCCCATACAATTTCTCAACATGGACACATAGAAGACCAAATGAACCATGTCCTTCTCCATAGGAAAATCTAACTCACATGCAATGTTACCCACTCTCCTCAAAACTTTATAAGGAGCCCTAAACCTTGGGCTTAACCTCCCTTTCTTATCAAAATGGACCACACCCTTCATAGGTGAGACTTTCAAATAGACCCATTTACCAACATTAAGCTCAAGATTTCTTCTCCTCACATCGGAATAGGACTTTTGTCTACTTTGGGATGTTTTTTATCTTTCCCTAATCCACTGTCACAACGCAAGCCTAATTCCATAGTGAATGGGGAACTAGAAGGAACCCCAGAAAAGCCTCATACCATATTATTACATGTCTTTGGTCGCCGAAGCAATGTAAAACAACATAAAGTAACAAGGGGCAAAGTGGCTAAGGGATAGCTCACAAAACATCATCATTAAGAGACAAGGAGTCAAAGCTCATAACATAGATACATAACTTGTCCAACAAATACCTCTAAATACATAGATAAGAGGGGGGCCAAGACAAAGTAACTGGGCTCACCCTCATTGTGAAAAAAAATCAATAAAGATGAATCACTTAATACATAATAGAAGAAACATAGACTAGATCCTCGAAGAGGAGGACACACCAACTAGCTTGAATAGCACCAAACTAGCCACTTGGAGGAGGGTGATCAACTTGGGCACCAATTCCTACTTGGTGACATCATGTAGGCATAGAGTATATGTTAGTACGTTTGAATGTACTATGTATGGAGGATGCAATGCAGGAATAGATAGGCATCATAATCAAGGTGCACAATATTAAGCAATAGGCATAATATACAATATGACATGTATGATCAATGATTAAGTAACTCATGCTCATATAGGATATCATATATGTAGAAGAGATCAAGCTAGCTATTCAAGGTATAAACTCCCTTGTGGTTTTTTGGCATAAACCCCTTTCATGGTTGATGGTAATCACACCTTACCAACACATTGACGAAGTATAAACCCCTCGCATGGTTGATGAGTATATACCCCAACATGGTTACCCGGGCTCTTGTCCTCGTGGATCGGGTATGGTCTAATACAATACTTTATATAGAGTACATCATACATATAAGCTCGTTTCATCATCATATGGTCAATCATATCATATCTCATGCTTTAGACATTTATTTCCACTAGAACCCTTAGTCAGACATTTTATCAAACACTTAGGGGGTGTGTAATAGGGTAAAAGACCATGCAACTTAGAGATGAAATGATGCAAGAAAAATCTGTTGTAAAAGCATCAATCATCACCTTGCAAAACCCTTAAGACATTCAGATCAAAACCCTTCATCAAAGTAGTCACACCCAAAGTCCCGTTAAGCCGTACTGACACCTATTGCCGAAAAGACTCGGGAAAATCAATCTGTATCCATGTGCTTTCAATACATATTACAAGGGATTTCTTCATTCAACATGCCTTTAAGAAAGTAAGCAGTAATAACAAGCCAAAAGGAAATGCAATATGGCTAGACCATTGGGGCCACGTTGTCTAAAGTATGAGACATGACCACATCATAGTCTACAAAGCCTCTAGATAATGAAAAGTAACTGATAAGGGTCGGGACAGCCCCAATCTCGACTAACTATACAATATAAAAATATAAGCTCTAGACAGAAAAAACTCTGAAGCAACCTAGAGCTTGGTAACAGTAGCTGAATATCCTGTACTCCTACAGGGGGGATCTACTAGCACCGTACCTGCAGCATGAAATGCAGGTCCCTCGTAAGGGACATCAGTATGAGACAATGTACTCAATATATAAGGAAGAAAATATTGTATGTGAAGTAACAACTCAAATAAAACTATGCACTAGTGTAGGATAAGAGACCACCGTAGTTATATTATGGGATCTTGTACTTTATGTACTTTTTATTACTTTACCTTCACTGTATATTCTGTGCACAAAAAGTAACACAAATGACCAGCTGATCAGTGGTAAATCTATATTGAAATCAGCCCTGGCTAGGCTTTTCCTTTCACCACTTAGGCTATCCCCGTGAAAGGATCGACCCTGGCTAGGTGATTCTTCCACCCGTCGGGTTACCACCCATCAATAAGCAATATACCTTATCTTTCCTTACCTTTGAGATGATTCATTTGGTGGTCATAATATTGGAGCTGTAGGACTATAGATGTAACATGTGTCATGTAATTAATCATACAAGACAATATGACAATGAAAAGAGTATGTTACAAAAATAATGAAATGCATATAAGATAAAACAACTCGTGGACTTTATTTAGCAACAAGAACCCATGTAACTTGATATCCACGTATGTATGCTGATTTGAAGGTGACTATGTCTGGGAGCATATGAACATGTGAAAGAGTGGAGACATAGTTAAAACTCGTGTCAGAGTACGTAAGTGCCTTTATTTTCCAAGGAAGAATCTAGATTTCATGCCAAGTAACAGGAAATAGAGTAGCCTTACATACCTCGCTCAACCTTGCTATTACCTCAAGATAACCTTCCCTTCCTCCAAATATTTATATACAATATAGTAGGTGATAAAACTAGCATTAGCAGCTAGTAGATACATCTTGGCAGCCCAATCTCATAAAAAAATAACACACGGGTAGCAAGCCTAAAATTATAAACCCGAGCGTATTTTTTCAACCTTTCCGCCTCTAATCCTATTTTCTAATACACATTCTCATATGCATATAATTTTCAACCTTTTTTAGTGCCATAGGAGTCTTACAATAGGACAGAAAGCACAACACAACAATTCTGTATAACATAAAAATAGGCGGCATAACATTACATCACTTTGCTACATTTCGACGTTGACAATTTCAAACCTGTTCCAACTTTCACCAAACAGTACCACCCATATATACACATAAAAATAGTCCTAAAATAGTTCAAATATGGTTCTAAAGTATATAGAGAACTTGAAACAACAAACTCCGATATCAGTCCACAAGTTCCTATTAAGAGCACAATTACGACATCGTACGACAACTCATTTTTGCGGACTATAAAAGTGGTGCAGCAGCCTGGTTACATCATTAACAAATTAAACCTTGTTAAAAAAATAAGTCATACTTCATTATCCATCCAACCAAAAAGAGAAAAGCCTCTTAACCAACAAGAGAAGTGCACAACAATCCTCACGATACATGCTGTCCAAAAATTTCAATATAAACATAACCAGTCTACTCTCTTGTTTTTTCATAAGAAAACCATACTAAAAAATATGTATTCTTACTTACCTTTGCCCTCAACGTGTAGGGCTTCTCCAAGAACCCTAAAATCTCCTTGTGGCAACTTGGCAAAGTTAAGAAGGTGTAGAGAGAATGCTTGTGAAAGCTGAGTTAATGGTGCTACTAGCAAGCCTTTTTAAAGGAGCCTTTGGCCAACTTTCTTGTTTGGTTTAAGGCTCATATTATAAAGGTGGTGAGGTAGCAGCTCGGCCTTTTCACTTGATCCTAATTGGTTTTCAAAGTTGATGGGCCTTGGCTGCCCATTTTCCTAATTTCTCTTTATTTAGTTTCGGCCCAAATAGTCAAGATGGTTGTGATGTACTTGGGCCCTTTTGATTATTCATCTTGGGATATAACTATTTTCCATTGGTGATGCTAAAATGTGGGCCCAATTCACACTCTTAACTCAGGCTTTATTCATCAACGGACTTGGAAAGATTCGGTGCAGAGCCTCGTCTCAGTCTAGCTAGCAAATTTAAGCTAAGCAAGTAGGTGACTCACCTACTAGCTTCCTAAGTCCTACAAGCACCTCACTTCTCTCACTTCATTTTAGGCTGCAATCTCCTCAATTTGACTTAAAACTTGTACACACTCGACCCTCTTAAGCGTTTGAGATACATATAACCCTCCAACTTGAGATTCAAGCACTTTTATAAATAGGCACTAATTTGACCAAACCATATCCTGTTTCACATGCATAGGACTAATACATGTATGGTGTGTGGTGTTACATCCTTCGCCCCTTAGGAACATTCGTCCTCGAATGTTAACATAATTAGATAGCTTAACCATATTCAATGCAATAATTGTTCAAACACATGTACCTACTAAGGCCTCAATTTTGCATGTTGCACTTACCCTTTAGCTTCAAATAAGTAAGGGTACTTTGATTTCATCATATCCTTAGCCTCCAACATTATCTCTTCTGCTTTCAGGTTTCTCTAGAGTACTTTTACTGAAACTATTTCTTTATTCCTTAGCTTCTTAATTTGACGATCTAGAATAGCAATAGGTACCTCTTCATAGGTGAGATCTTCTATAACCTGCACATCTTCAAGAGAAGTGATACGGGATGGGTCACCTATGCATTATCGAAGCATTGAGACATGAAAAACTGGAGGACCATTGAAAGCTCTTAGGGTAGGTCTAATTCGTATGCAACCTACCTAAACTTCTTAATAATTTTATATGGACCTATGTAACATGGGCTCTATTTTTCTTTCTTACCAAATCTCATAACCCCTTTCATTGGAGATACCTTTAAATATACCCAATACCCTACTGAAAATTCTAGTCCTCTTCTTCTAGCATCCACATATGATTTTTGACAAACTTTGGGATGTTTCTAGTCACTATTGTATTACCCTAACTTTTTCCATGTCATGTTGTACTAGATCTAACCGAAGTAAGGTGGTTTCACCCACTTCAAACCATCCAACTGGTGACTTACAATTCCATCTAGATAAAGCTTCGTAAGGTACCATCCTGATACTTCAGTGGTAGCTATTATTATAGGCAAATTCAATAAGTGGCAAATGATCCACCCAACTACCTTTAAAGTCCAATGCATAAGAATGCAACATATCTTGAAGTGTTTGAATAGTGCACTCAGCTTGACCGTTTGTCTTTGGGTGGAATGTTGTACTCAAATACACTTTTTCCCTAAACTCCTTCGGAAGGACTTCCAAAACTTCATAGTGAATTAAGCTCCTCAATCAGATAGAGTTCAGATTGAGACCCCATGCAGCCTGACTATCTCTTTGAGGTATAACTTGACATATTCGTCAGCTGTATAGTCATTCCTAACTAGCAAGAAGTGTGCTGACTTTGTGAATTTATCAACTATTACCTATATGGAGTCAAACTTATGAAATGAGCGAGGTAACCAAGTAACAAAATCCATGTTGATCATATCACACTTTCATGTTGGAAGCTCTATACATTGCATATAACCTCCTGGCTTTTTGTGCTCTACTTTGATTTGTTGCCAATTTGGACATTGAGCCACAAATTCTGCAAGGTCCTTTTTCATGCCTCCCCACCAAAACATTCCCTTCAGGTCATGATAAATCATAGTTGATCCTAGATGGATAGAATATCTGGAATGATGGGTTTCTTCTATCAGCCTCTTTCTTTGTCCTTAATATCTGGTACACATAATCTATTTTGGCAATAAAGTACTCCATTTTGTGCAAGGTCAAAGCCCTTCATCATACCCTGACTCACCTTTTCCTTAAGCTATTGTAGAATAGGGTTCTTGAACTATTTTTTTTCACCTCCATTACTAATGAAGATGCTTTTGCATTATGTACAATAACCCCTTCCTTTGTTTCAAGAAGGTGAACTCCCAAACTGTCTAGTTGACATAGATCCTTTGGCACTCCTTGGTTTACCACAGCATAATCACCAGTATCTATGATTGCCTTATAACTTAGAGCATCGACTACCATATTTGCCTTCCCCGGATGGTATAGTCTATCAATGATGTAATCCTTTATCAGCTCTAGCCATCTCTGCTATCTTCAATTTAGGACTTTCTGCTTAAAAATGTACTGCAAACTCTTATGATCATTATATTTGTCAACGTGTACCCCGTACAAATAGTAACACTATATTTTAAGAGTAAACACAACCGCTGCTAGCTGAAGATCATGTGTTGGGTAGTTTTTTCCATGTGGTCATAGTACTCTAGATGCATAAGCAATTATCCTATGATGTTGTGTTAGTACACACCCTAAGCCAACTCTTAAAGTATCGCAATACACTGCATACCCCTCGGTGCCTTTTGGAAGTACTAGCACAGGTGCAGAAGTTAGCTTATTCTTTAGCTCTTGGAAGCTCCTTTCAGATGCATCATTCCATTAGAACTTGGGTGCCTTATGTGTAAACATTTTTAGAGGTGCAGAAATAGAAGAAAAACCATCAATGAACCTTCTGTATTAACCTGGCAACTCTAGGAAGCTCCGAATTTCCGTGGGTGTTGTTGGTCTTGGACAATCTTTTACAGCCTCTCTCTTTTGTGAATCAACCCTTATTCCCTCATCGGGCACAATATGACTCAATAATGCCACTAATAAAAGTTTTAGCCAAAATTCACATTTAGAAAATTTGTCATACAACTATTGATCTCAAAGAACCTATAAGACTTGTCATAAGTGATTTGCGTGGTCCTCTTATGAACTTGAATATACCAAAATCTCATCTATAAATATGATCACAAACACATCCAAGAATGGCTTGAATACCCTATACATCATATCCATAAAAACCGCTTGTGCATTCGTTAGTCTAAATGACATAATTAGAAAATTCAAATTGACCATAGCGTATTCTGAAGTAGTCTTAGGTATATCTTTCTCCTTCACCCTCACTTGGTGATAACATCATATCAAATCAATTTTTGAAAACCATTTGGCACCCTGCAACTGATCAAATAAATCATTAATCCTGGGCAGGGGGTATGTGTTCTTAATTGTCACCCTATTCAATTGTCAATAGTCGATACACATTCTCAAGGTGCCATCCTTTTTACATACAAATAGCTTTATTGCACCCCAAGGGGACACGCTAGGTCTTGTAAAATCCTTCTCTAATAAGTCTTTTAACTACTCCTTTAATTCACGTAATTCTGCCGGGGACATTCTATATGGAGGGATAGAAATAGGTTAAGTGTCTGGAAGTAAATCAATACCAAAATCTACTTCTCATTATCGAGGTAAGCCAGGAAGTTCTTTAGAGAACACATCAACAAATTCATTCACTACTAGAACTAATTGAAGAGTTGGCGATTCTGCCTCCATATCTCTTACTCTAACTAAATGACATATATATACCCCTTAGATATCATCTTTCTTGCCTCAAAATAAGAGATAAACTATTCTATCTCCATATCTCTTACTCTAACTAAATGATATATATATACCCCTTAGATATCATCTTTCTTGCCTCAAAATAAGAGATAAACTTACCCTTTGGAACCCCAACATTGCTTTGCCATTCAAGAACTGTCTCATTTGAAAAGTGGAATTACACTCTCTTAGTTTGACAATCTACGGTGGCATAGCAAGAAGCTAACCAATCCATACCTATTACAACATCAAATTCCACCATTTCCAGCTCAATAAGGTTGACCAATGTGTCACAGTCACAAATAGTTACTACACAGTCGTAATAAACCCTTTTAGCCATAATAGATTCATCGATTTGTGTTAACACTTCAAATTGTTTGTTCAATAATTTGGGTGTTCTCTTAAGCTTCCCAGTAACTAATGGAGTAATGTATGTTAGTGTAGACTTAGGGTCAATTAATGCATATACATTATGTGAAAAGATGGACAATGTACCTGTGACCACATCGGGTGAAGCTTCCAAATTTTGCCGAATCCCTAGAGCATAAGTGCGATTCTAGACTCTGCTAGAGCTAGTTGCCCCTCTTACACCTCTACCATGATCAGTAGTGCTTATTGATCTATACCTACTAGAGGAACTGATGATGATGATGCAACAGTTGACCCAGTAGATTGTGCTATATCACCCATATGCCTCATCGGGAAATCTCTAATCATATGCCCTAGAGCCCCACACCAATAACAAGCGTCTGTCCCCATATGACATATACCCAAATAACTTCTTCCACACTATTCACAAGGCTACCTAGGAGTCATTTGCTGGACTGTCAAATATCTTGTTGTCCCTGCACCTTGTCCCTCACCTCGTTGACCAAACTAATTGCCTCTAGACCCTAGAAATTATGGTGGAGCACTAGCTGCAGAGTAGGAGGATAATGGCCTAGGTGGTCTATTATAAAATTGAGGCCTAAGATCATATTGGGATGGAGTAAATTGCCCCGTAGATTTAGCCCTTTTTGCCTGCCCCCTTCCTAACTCTTATGTCCTTCTTTGCCTCTTATCCTCCAATTTTTGTGCAAAAGCTTGCATCCTCTCTATATCTATGTCTTTATTCAAGGAAGCAATGGTACAATATTTAACCAGATATGTATCCAATATAACCACATATCGATGAACTCTATCCGCCCAAGTAACAACTACATTAAGAGCATGCCCTGCCAGGGAATTAAATGGAAGGCTATATTCCCTCACGCTCTTATTCCCCTGAGGGAGAATCAAGAATTGATCTGCACGAGCCTCTTGGATTTCTAATGGCAGGTAATGGTCAAGAAATGCCTCTTTGAACTCTTTCCAGGTGGTTGGAGGTACATCTATACCCTTAGATTGCTTCCAATCTTCATACCAAAATATAGCCACACCCTTCAACCTATATGTCGCTAACTAGAGAGTTTATGTACCACTCACATGCATAACATCTAAAGTGTTTTGAATCTAATCAATGAAGTCTTGTGGATATTCAACATGATCCGACCCAATGAAGGATGGAGGGTCCAAATTAAGGAAGTCACGTATCCTCGTACTAGCTGTCGTATTCGCACCACCTGCACCTATAACTGGACCTTAGTGTCTTTGACCTTGGCCAACAACTATACAAGTCAATAGTTAATACTGCATTTCTTAGATCCTTCATGATAGCATCGATAGGTGATTCTAGGGGAATTTCACTACTTCCTGGTTCATCAGGAGTCGGAAGAGTTGGAGAGGTCTGTGACAGAGACTCATCTTGAGCCTCAATTCGTTGTCTCACCTGACTGGGTATACCAACTATCACTTCTACTTCCTTTCCTTTACCTTTGTTTTTCTTGGTTTCTAGCATATTTGTTGTGCAAAACAATTTAGAGGTCAGACACAAAACCTATTACACTTAGCTCTATGGCACGATCTAAAGAATAAAAAGAAAATGACATCTCCTAAATGCGACGTAGCCTACTGCTTATAAATGTGGTGCATAATACATCGATAAACAAGACTCTACATAGACATGGCTTTGTAGACTCCCTAGGATGATCCACTCTAATACCACTTCTGTCACGCCTAAAGTTCCTTTAAGGCCGACTGGCACCCATTGCCGATAAGGCTCAGGAGAACCAACCTGTATCCATGCACTTTCTGTACATATTACAAGGGATTTATTCATTCAAAATGCCTTTAACAAAGTAAGCAGCAACAACAAGCCAAAAGGAAATGCATATGGCTAGGCCCTTGGGGCCATGTTGTCTAAATTATGAGACATGAACACATTTTAATTTACATAGTCCACAAAGCCTCTAGATAAGGAAAAGTATCTGATAAGGGTCATTACAGGCCCCACCTCGACAAACTTTACAATACAAAAATATAAGTTCTAGACACACAAAGCTCCGAAGCAACCTGGAGCTAGGTAATAACAGCTGGATATCACTCCTACTGGGGGGATCTACTAGCACCTGTACTTGTAGTATGAAATACAAGTCCCCTGTAAGGGACGTTAGTACAAGATAATCTATTGAATATGTAAAGCAGAAAATATTGTATATGAAGTAACAATTCAAATGAAACTATGCACTAGTGTAGGATAAGAAACCACCTATAGTTATACTGTGGGATCCTGTACTTTATGTTCTTTTTATTACTTTATCTGTACTGTATAATCTGTGCACAACATAAAATACAAATAATCAGATGATCAGTCGTAAATCTATATCGTAATCGACCCTAGCTAGGCTTTTCGTTTCACCGCTTAGGTTACCACCCGTGATAGGATCGACCTTGGCTAGGTGATTCTTCCACCCCTCGAGTTACCACACATCAATAAACAGTATACTTTATCTTTCAATTATCTTTGAGATGATTCTTTTAGTTGTCATAATGTTAGATTTGTAGGACTGTAGATGTAGCATGTGCCATGTAAATAATCATATAAGTCAATCTGACAATGAAAAGAGCACCTTACATAAATAAGACGTATGAGATGAATCAACTCGTGAACTTTATTTAGCAACAAGAACCCATGTAACTTGATATCCACGTATGTATGCTGATTTGAAGGTGACTATATATGGGTGCATATGAGCATGTGAAAGAGTGGAGACATGGTTAATAGTTGTTTCGGAGTTCGTAAGTGCCTTTATTTTTCAAGGAAGAATCTAGATTTTATGCCAAGTAATACAAAATCGAGTAGCCTTACATACCTCATTGTACGACCTCGCTATTACCTCGAGAAAACCTTTCCTTCCTATAAATATTTATCTACAATATAGTAGGTGATAAAACTAGCATTACCATCCAGTAGATACATCTTGGCAGCCCAATCTCATAAAAAAACCAACACACGATAATTATAAACCCAAGCGTATTCTTACAACCTTTCCACCTCTAATTGTATTTTCTAATACACATTCTCATATGTATATCATCTTCAGACTATTTTAATGCTATAATAGTCTTACAATAGCCCATAATGCTACATTTCGACGTTGACAATTCCAAACTTGTTCCAATTTTTACCAGACAATCCTCATTATATACATATAAAAATAGTCCTCAAATAGTGCAAAAATATTTATAAAGTATATACAAAACATGAAACAACAATCTCCGATTATCATCCCACAAGTTCCTATTAAGAGCACAATTATGACATCGTACAAAAACTCATTTTTGTAGACTGTAAAAGTGGTGGAGCAACTTGGTTACATCACTAAAAAACTAAATCTTGTTAAATAAATAGGTCTTACTTCACAATATAGCCAGCCAAAAATGAGAAAAGCCTCTTAAGAAGTGCACAACAATCCTTAGGACACATGCTGTCCAAAAATTTCAACATAAATATAACCAGTCTAGTCTCTCATTTCTCATAAGAAAACCATACTAAAACATAAGTATTCTTACTAATCATTACCCTCAAGGTGTATGGCTTATCGAAGAACCCTAAAAGTCTCTGTGTGGTTGCTTTGCAAAGTTAAGAAGGTGTAGAGAGAAAGCATGTGAAAGATGATTTTTTTGCAAGTTAAGAATGACTTAAGATGCTACTTGTAAGCTTTTTTAAAGGAAACTTTGGCTGACTTTCTTATGTGTTTTAAGGATCATATTATCAAGTTGGTGATGTAGTAGCTTGGATTTCAAAGTTGATGGACCTTGACTGCCCTTTTTCCTAATTTCTCTTCACTTAGTTTGGGCCTAAATAGTCAAGTGGGTTGTGATGTACTTGGGCCCTTTTTATTATTTATCTTGGGCTGTAAGTATTTTCCATTGTTGATGCTTAAATATGGGCTCAAGTCACACCCTTAAATCAGACTTAATTCATCATCGGACTTCGACATATTCGGTGTAGGGCCTCGTCTCAGTCTAGCTGGCAAATTTAAGCTAAGAAGTAGGTGACTCACCTACTAGCTTTCTAAGTCCTAGAAGCACCTCACTTCTCTCACTTCTTTTAAGGCAGCAATTTCCTCAATTTGACTTAAAACTTGTAACTCGACCCTCTTAAGCGTTAGACATACATATCACCCCCTAATTTGAGATTCAAGCACTTTTAAAAGTAGGCACTAATTTGACCAAGTGAATCATGTTTCACGTGCATTGGACTAGTATATGTAAGATGTGGGGTATTACAAAAGCCAACATTAGATCCATGATTTAGAATTGAAAACATTCTAAAACAACCATACTTTGATGAACTCAAATCACTATGCAGTAAATTTCTTAATGTACAAGACCCACGTGTAAGATCAACTTTAAATCATGTAATATTATTTAAAAAGAAGCTTAGGCACCATGGATGAAATGACCCAATAGTTCAACACCACATACCTTAGCTTAGAGATGAATTTGGCAATGATTGGAGATGGAGGCTTGAAGCTTGAAGAAGAACCTTGAAGGAAACCTTAGCTTGGGACGAGGGTTTGGGATTTGAGTTTGGGGAGTTAAAATATGACTAAGTGTTTGAATGAGTATTTGGAAATGTTTTGGGTAGTATAAGGGTGAAATTTGACTAATTATAAGTGAAAACATGTATGGGAACTTTTAGGCCCAAGACTTAAAGTCTTGGACCAAAGTTGAAAAACAGTGTCCAAAATAACACAGGGGCGCGTCGCGGAGGCAACGCGAAAACCCCACTTGAATATGCTTTCTTGAAATTTCCTAATTGCTAAATCTTTTCTCTTAAATTGGTATTAGACCGTTGTCCCCCTAATTTGGAACTCGTCAATAAGAATTCGAAGTCGGATTTTCGAAATTATGAACAACTTTTATAATATATGAAAATTAAAATTCCTGGCATTCCAAGGCACGTTTTCTGGAACCTTTTTGGGGTCGTTACAATATTTTCCCCTTGGGAACATTTGTCCCAAATGTAAAAGAGATGTATAAGATAGGAGTGATTATCAACAAATTAGCCCTAAGAAGAATGCAACATAATATATAGAACACAAATTCCAAATTCTCTACATAAGTGTAAAATCATTATAAGTTTGTCAACTTAAACATGAATTCATATGAATGACTTATGGATGAAATATTTGACTTGAAATCATATAGGGGACTTAGGATTAGTACCTTAGGATTGAGTGGAGTGGAAATGATAAGGATGCCACTTTTGCATGTCTGCTTGGGCCTCCGATATAGCACTTTCAACTTGTTGGTTCCTCGAAAGGACCTTAACGAATTCCACCTCTTTATTCCTCAATCTCTTTACTTGCCTATCAAAAATCTGCAGTAGATTCTCCTCATAAGTCAAGTTTTCCTCAATAACACCCACAACACCAAGAGGCACAATGACATTAGGACCACCAACACTTTTTCTCAAAATAGAGAAATGGAACACTGGGTGAACCAAATTCATTTTTCTAGGCAACTTCAACTCATAAGCTACTTTGCCAATCCTCTCTATCACCTCATAAAGAAAAACATACCTTGGACTAAACTTCCCCTTATTACCAAAATAGTCCATACCTTTCATCAGAGAAACCTTCAAATAGACCCAATCACCCACTTAGAATTCCAAATCTCTCCTTCTTACATCGACGTAAGATTTTTGATGATGCTGGGCTGTCCTAAACACTTCCCTGATAATCTTAACCATCTTAAGAGCCTCTATAACCAGATCTATCCCCATTAAAGCTACCTCTCCAACCTCAAACCAACCCACCGGCGATCTACAATGTCTCCCATAAAGAGCCTCAAATGGAGCCATACCGATACTAGAGTGATAGCTATTGTTGTAGGCAAACTCAATCAATGGGAGGTGATCATCCCAAATACCTTTAAGCTCTAAGATGAAAGCCCTATGCATACCCTCAAGTATTTGAATGGTTCTTTCGGCATGGCCATCCGTTTGAGAGTGAAAGGCCATACTAATGTTATCTTTAGTACCAAGACCCTTTTGAAAAGTCCTCCAAAAGTATGAACTGAATTTTGTAGCACGATCTGATATGATGGATAAAGGGACCCCAGGCAACCTCACGCACTCATGGATGTACAATCTTTTATACTCTTCAGCCCTACATTTAGTCTTAACCGGTAGAAAGTGTGCCGATTTCATCATCCTATCAACCACCACCCAAATGGAATCAAAACCTTTTCTAGTCTTGGGCAACCTAATCACAAAATCCATATTAATCACCTATTACTTCAAAGTGGGAATCTCTATATCTTGAGTTAGGCCACCTGGCCTTTGATGTTTGGATTTGACTTATTGACAACAATGGCAACCAAAAATGAATTTGGTAATGTCCCTCCTCATGCCTCCCTACCAATACACATCCCTCAAGTCTCTATACATTTTAGTGGAACGAGGGTAAATAGAATAAGAAAAATTATGGGCCTCATCAAGGATCTTCTCCCTCGAACCATAAACACAAAGCACACACAACCTACCTTGGTACCTAAGGGCACTATCTCCCCCAAGGGAGAAAACCTCTACTTTGCCCCATTTCACCAAGGCCTTCAATTCAAGCAAGGAAGAGTCAAGAACTTGTTTTGCTATCACCTCATCAACCAAAGAAGACTTAGACCCATCATTAACCACAATACTATCATCAACAACCTCTTCCAACCTAACTCCTAATGTAGCCAATCTATGCACCTCTCTAGCCATTTCTCTATTGACACTATCCACGTGGTCTAGGCTACCCATGGACACCCGACTCAAAGCATCTGCCACCACATATGCCTTATCGAGATGATAATGCACACTCATGTCATAATCTTTGTGAAGTTGAAGCAACCTTCTTTGTCTCAAATTGAGATCTTTCTGAGTGAAGACATATTGGAGGCTCTTATGAACGGTGAAGACATTAACATGCACCGTATACAAATAATGATGCCAAATTTTTAATGGGAAAACCATAACAGCTAACTCTAAATCATGGGTAGGCTAGTTCCTTTCATGCACTTTGAGTTGTCTAGAAGCATAAGCTATGACCTTACCATTTTGCATAATTACACAACCCAAACAAACCCTAGATGCATCAGAATACACAATAGAGCCCTCAAGCCCATCCGATAGTGATAATATAGAAGCGGACACAAGCCTATCCTTCAATGTTTGGAAGCTTCTCTCACATTAATTGGTCTACTCAAACTTAACCTTCTTTTGAGTCAATTTTTTCATTAGGGAAGCAAAGGAGAAGAACACATTTACAAATCTTCAATAGTGACCTCAAGACCCAAGAAACTTCTAATATCCGACGGGGTCAATGGTTTAGGGCAAATCCTAATTATATTAGTTTTCTTGTGATCCACTCTTATACCATCCCCCAACACCACATGACCCAAGAACACAACCTCCTTCAACCAAACTTCACACTTATCATATTTAGCATATAGTCTCTTCTTCCTCAACCTTTGCAACACAACCCACAAATGACCCATATGCTCCTACCTACTATGTGAGTAGATCAAAATATCATTAATGAAGACCATAATAAATGAATCAAGATAATGTTTAAAGGTCCTATTAATTAGGTCCATGAAGATGGCCGGTGAATTGGTTAACCCAAAAGATATCACCATAAACCCATAATGCCCATATCTAGTCCGGAAGTCTGTCTTGGGAATGTCACACTCCCTCAACCTTACTTGATGATACCCGGACTGAAGATCGATCTTAGAGAAGAAGCTATCATTAAAATTGATCAAACAACTTGTCAATTCTTGGAAGAGAATACCTATTCTTAATGTTGACCCCATTGCATTGCCGGTAGTCAATGCACATTCTAAGTAACCCATCCTTCTTTTTCACAAACAACACTGAGCACCAGAAGGTGATTGACAAGGTCTAAAAATCCCTTCTCCAACATATCTTTCAACTGTCTCTCTAACTCTCTCAATTCTGCTAGGGCCATACGGTAAGGGGAAATAGAGATAGGTTGAGTATCGAGAAAGAGATCTATACCAAAATCTATCTCCCTTTCGGGAGGGTCACAAGAAAGGTCATTTGGGAAGACATCAAGAAACTCGTTTACAATGGGGATCGACTCAATGGAAGGAAGTTTGGAATCCTCATCTTTAAACCTCACAATATGATACAAACACCCCCTAGAAATCAACTTATGGACTTTAATGCATGAAATGTATTTATGCTTGACAACCACATCTTGACTTTCCCCCTCACGGACGGGTTCATTAATAAATTGAAACTTGACCTTATGGGCTCTACAATCAATAAAAGCATAGTAGGCATGCAGCCAATCCATCCCAAGAATGATATCAAAATCTACCATGTCTAATTCAACAAGTTCAAAAGGATACAACTTATGTAAAATGCAAATAGGACAACTCCTATAAACTCTCCTAGAAACAATAAAGGCACCAATAGGAGTAGATACTTCATATGAATCATGCAAAAACTCGGGAAGAACATGGAATTTTTTTGCAATAAGAGGGGTAACAAAGGAAAGAGTGTCCCCTAGATCAATCAATGCATACACATCAAAGTCAAAGATTTTCAACATACTGGTAAAAACATTGGGGACCTCACCAACCCCTTGCCTCCCATGTAGAGCATAAAATCAATTGTACCTTAGGGTACCACCTTGAGGGCCACCTCTCTACAATGGGACCGCATTAACACCCCAAACTTTGCCATGGTTTCTTGGACAATCTATCTTCTTGTGATCAAGCACCCCACATTCATAGTATGCATTAGAACCCTTCAAACATGGGCCTCCATGGGTCCTTCCACATTTAGGAAACACATCAGTAGGAGCCATCGTACCAACACCTTGAGGCCTAGGGAAGTCATTGGCAAACCCCCTATTAGTAGCATTAGGGGGCCCTTGGCCTTGACGAAATTTAACACCCTTTAGGAATTTAGCCTCAAATAGGTCCCTCTTGGCCTCATGCCCCCCTTTTTTTCTCGATTTCTCCTCTTCTTTTTACTCGGCATAGGTCATCAACTGAGAGAAGTACATATCACTAATTAGCATGGTGGACCGCCATTCTTCATTTGCCAAGTTTGAGACCCCCATCATAAACGTATTCATCCTAGATCTACGATCAGGCATAAAATGGGGAACATAATTTGAAAGCTGATTAAACTTGAGGGCATGCCCCCTTACACTCATAGCACCTTGTTTCAAGTTCATAAACTCTACCAACTTTGCTTCCCTAAGCTCAAGAGGGAAAATCGGTTAAGGGAAGCCAATTTGAATTCCTCCGAAGGCACCACATTACCAACCCCCTTCTCACTCTTCCATTGATCATACCATATTTGAGCTACCCATTTATGTTGGTATGCTGCGAACTCCGCCTTTTCATTCGACCCAACACCCATGATATTTAAGATTTTGTAGACCTCATCAATCAACTCTCATGGATCTTCATCAACCTTTGACCTATGGAAAACCAGAGGATTCATCCTCATGAAGTCTCTTTCCCTAGCATAGTAAGAACATACCGGAGCTCACCATTGGTAAGTTATTCCTCGGGAGTTTGGGCCCATCTTCCTCTTGTGGTTAGCATGATATAGCATAGAAAAGAACATTTGTTGTTGGGGGGGGGAACTTACCACAACTCTATACAACGAATTAGAATATGAAGAACGGAAACATTTCCTAAAACACCTCATAACCTCCTACTCAAAGTCATGGCGTACTTCACAACAATGAATAGGACACTAATCGACGTGGTGTGTTAGACTCTGAGGATCCATCAACCTAGTACTCTAATACTATGTTTGTCACAACCCAAGCCTATGGCCTAGATGTGACACGGTGACTGGGGAACCCTAAGGAATCCCAAACAAGCCTCATAGCATATCACTACACATCCTTAGTCGCAGAAGCAATGTAAAACATTATAAAGTAAGAATAAGGGGCAAAAGGGCTAAGGGATAACTCACAAAACATCATCATCAAGAGATAAGGAGTCAAAGCTCATAACATATATACATAACTTGTCCAACAAACACCTTTAAATACATAATAAGAGTAGGGCCCAAGACAAAGTAACTGGGCTCACCCTCATAGTCAAAATAAGCAATAAAGATGAATATATCAATATATAATAGAAGAAACATAGACTAGGTCCCCGAAGTGGAGGTCTCACCAACTACCTTGAATAGCACCGAACTAGCCAAATGGAGGAGGATGATCAACTTGGGCACCGATTCCTACATGGTGACATCATGTAGGCATAGATTATACATTAGTACATTTGAATGAACTAAGTATGTAGGATGCAATGCTACAATAGATATGCATCATAGTGAAAGTGCATAATATTAAGCAATAGGCATAATATGCAATATGACATGTATGATCTATGCTTAATTGAAACATGCTTAAGTAACTCATGCTCATATAGGATATCATATGTGTAGAAGAGACCACGCTAGCTATTCAAGGTATAAACCCTTGGTGGTTGTGAAGTTTAAGCCCCTCACAAGGTTGATGGTAATCACACCTTACCAACACAATGACGAAGTATAAACCTCTCGCATCGTTAATGAGTATAAACCCCAAATATGGTTACCCGGGATATTGTCCCCCCGGATAGGGTATAGTCTAATACAACACTTTATATAGAGTACATCATAAACATAATCTCATTTCATCATCCTAGAGTCAGTCATATCATATCTCATGCTTTGGACCTTTATTTCAACAAGATTCCCTGGCCGAATATTTTATCAAACATTTCAGGGTGTGTCATGGGGGTAAAAGACCATGCAACTTAGAGATGAAATCATGCCAGAAAATTTGTTGTAAAACCATCAATCAACACCTTACGACACGCACAAACATTCAAATCAAAATCCCTCATCAAATCAAACATTTGATCTAAGATTTAGAGCTCAAAACATGCTAAAACAACCATAATTTCATGAACTCAAATTACTGTACAGCAAATTTCTTTAATGTATAAGACCCACATGTAAGATCAACTTTAAATCATGCAATATTATTCAAAAGAAAGCTTAGGCACCATGGGTGAAAGGACCAAATGGTTCAACACCGCATACCTTAGCTTAGAGATAAACTTGGTGATGATTGGAGATGGAGACTTGAAGCTTGAAGAACCTTGAAGGAAACCTAGCTTGGAATGAGGGTTTGAGACTTGAGTTTGGGGAGTGAAAAATATAACTAAGTGTATGACAGAGTATTGGGAAATGTTTAGGGTAGTATGAGGGTGAAATTTGGCTATTTATAGGTAAAAACACAAATGGGAACTTTTAGGCCCAAGACTTATAGTCTTGGACCAAAGTTGAAAAACTGGTGTCCAAAATAACACATCTGTATCAATCAACTTCTCCACCCATCCATCCAGTATCTCCACCAGACTCTTCTCTTAGGCCAACTTATCCTCCACAATATCTACAATCTCACAAGTTCTATAGCACTACAGTCATCACCACATTCCATCAACCTAGAAGCATGAAAAATTGGACAAACCATAACCACATCCCTAGGTGATTCCAATTCTTAAGCAACCTTACCAACCTCCGTCTATATTCTACAAGGACTCAAAATCCTAAACTCAATTATCAACCTTAAACCCACCTAGTCCACTTGGTACCATAAACCACCATGTCCCTCTTGGGAGATAACCTTCACTTTACCATCTCTTCACCCAAAACTTCAATCCCTAATGACACAGAATCAAAGACTTGCTTAATCTAGACCTCTCCAACCAAAAAAAGATTTGGAACCATCAAAAATACTACACCACCATGCATCAACTTCCTCCAACCTAACCTCCAATATAGCAAAATGATGGAACCCTCAAGTCACCTTTTTTCCACCATCATTAACACATGATTGGCTATTTAGGTCACCGATTACAACATTAGCCTTACAGAAAGAAATAATGCACAATCATATCACAATCATTAAGGAGTTCTGACCACCTTTTTGTCATCCTCCATTCATACCTATCATATCTAGCAAACAATCTCTCATCCCTAAGACTTGCAACACTATCCAAAATGATTGACGATCTCTAAATAGATAAATGCTTCACCACTAGAGGTCACCACAAACACGTCAAGATGGGATTTTAAGGAACTATTCATGAAACCCATAAACCTAGCCGGTGCATAAGTCAACAAAACAATTTAAACAATACCCAAATGCTCACTCCTAACCTGGAAAGATACTTAGGAATATCACCTACCCTCATCCTCACTTGGAGACAAAACCCGAACCAAAGTTCAATCTTACAAAAGTGAAAAACTAATTGTACTTGACCAAATAAATTGACCATTCTTAACCATCATGTCGCAACCTTACAGGTTCTACCCTCATTAGAAACAAAATATGCAAGTAGCCAAACCACCACAAGACCTCCAATCCATAAACTATCCAACCAAAGTTACATGACAAGACCCCATGCAATAAGAACATGGGACAACTCTTAGAGATCAATTGGACCTTAAGAGAGGAATGAACCTACCTCACTTTCTACCACATTACAAACTCCCACTCAAAGCCGGGTTTATTAGGGTGGTCGAATTCTGACTCTATGAGTTCTCCTATCAATGGGGACATAATATGCATGCAACTAATCCACCCCAAGTATGACATCAAAATTCACCACATCAACTCCAACAAGTCGCAAGGCAAGACTTAAGGCAAGATGAACATGGAACAACACCTACCAACATTCTTATCAACAATATACCCAACTAAGAGGTGGACACCAAAGGTTCACATACAAACTCAGGGCACACAAGAAACCCATTAGCAACCAACCGAAAAGGAATAATACAAGGTATAGTGGATCCAGGATCTATCAAATTCAAAACCTTCAACTTACCCGCGAAGTACTAAGCCAAGTCTAGTGACACCTAGAGGGGTATGGTTAAGAACATCGATGACCATCCTTATGATCCATTGCACCACATCCAAAACATGCACCTGAGTTTGCTAAGCAATCTCCCGGGTGGTACCTTCCACACTTATTGCATGTAGGAGGAGCTTGTCCCCAACACATTCACCATGATACTTGGGGCCAACCACCCCATCCTTGGCAACCCTCTTGCTTGGAGCATCATTGGACTATTGATCTTGGAAGCTACCATCAAATTGAGCCCTATTGTATACCTCACTTCTCCTCTTTCTAAGATACTCCCCCTAAAGTTGTTCGGCATATGTCATGAGATGGGACAAATTCATATTAATAATCAACATAGTAAATCGACCCTCCTTATTCACCAAATCGTACATGCCCATCAGAAACTTATTCATTCTAGACTTTAGGTTGACTCAACTTCACAAACTCCATCATCTTGGTCTCTCGAAGCTCAAGAGGGAAGAACCGATTAAGAAAGGCCGCCCTGAACTCCTCCCATAGAAAATCATTATTGACCACCTTCTCCTTTTTCCATTGTGCGAATCATATTTGTTTCATCCCCTTGAGTTGGTAAGCCGTCAACTCTGCGTTCTCTTTCGACAAAAAAGAAATAGATTGTGCCTTGTATACTTCATCAATGAACTCTTGAGGGTCCTCATCCACCTTCGACCCATATAATTTCGATAAGTTCATACTCATGAAGTCTCTCACCAGAGAAGCTGGAGTTGGAGCATAAGGGGATTGGGCCCCTGGATTGGCTTGATTAGCCACAACTTGGGCAACCATATTGAGAGCCCCGGAACCCTCCATTGGCCAGTTGCCCTTCGGGTGTGCGAGCTCGTCTTCCTATTACATTAGGCATGATCTACCATAGCAAAGAACAATAGTTAGTGGGGAATAACCTTACATTAAGTCTATGGAATGACTTAGAACATGAAGAAGGAAAATATTTCTTAAAACATCTCATAGACTTTTGCTCATAGTCGTGGTGCACACAACAAACACGAACAAGACTCTAATCAGTGCGGTGTGTTGGACTCTGAGGATCTAACAACCTAGTGCTTTGATACCATCTTTTTCACGACCAAAGCCTATCGTCTAGACATAACCGACAAATGGGAAACCCAAAGGAACCCCAAACAAGCCTCATAGCATATCATTACACATCCTTGGTCATGGAAGCAATTAAAAATGACAATAAGAGATAAGCATAAACAAGGGGAATTGGGACAAAGGGGAGACTTCCATATAATAAATATCAAGGAACAAGAGTGCCAAGGCTCACAGCATGGATACATAATATGTCTAACAATACCTTTACTACATAGATAAGAGCATAGGCCAAGACAAACAACTAGGCTCACCCTCACAATCAACACGCACATTAAAGAAAGATAGTCTTAGAACATCACATAAGATTATAAGCAACGTCCCCGGAATGGAGGACTTACCAACAAGTTTGAGTGAAACTGTACTAGCCACATGGGTGGAGATGCTCAAGTGGGACTTTGGTTCCTACATGGTGTCATCATGTAGGCATGGAACATGTGTTAATATGTTAGAATGTACTAAGTATGTGCGATGCAAGGCAACAAAAGATGGGCATCATAAACAAAATTCATAATTATAAGCAATAAATAGCATAATAACAATATGGCATGTATGACCAATGCTTAAGTAAATCATGCTTCGTAAATCACTAATCTTACATAGAATATAATATATAAGTGTTGGAAGAAACCTCAATGGACATAACATAAGACCAAGCATGCCATGACTTGGAACCCTGATGTTAACCATACACCAGAAGAGAAGAGGAAGCTACTTTCCAAGGTGAACCTCCTAAAGACTAAGTGGATCCACTACGCCTTATTTGAATCGGGTACTCGCCTCTAGTTCTTAGACTCGAGTACTCACCTCAAGCCCAAACTTGGGTACTTGCCTCAAGCCCTCATATTTAGGGTACTCGCCTCTTAGAGATTTGGGGACTCGCCTCTAATCCTTTCACCTATGGTGGCACGTAATTCTAAGACATAGGAACTCGCCTCTAGTCCAGTTGGTGCTAAGTCTAATCCCATGGAATATATGAGTTTATCATACTTTAATAACTTGCATTAAACATGGTGACATGGAATAAGTAACTCTTAACATCATTGACCTCAAATGGTGAGACTAACATCAATCATAAGAATTGGTCATTATTAACTTTACCCTTACATTAACATTAACATCAAAGGCTCACAAGAGGTATAATCTTGAAGAAGGGGCTTATCTGGCCCAATAACATCATCAAAATTTTCATTACTGAAACTCATCTTTAGAATGATCATAATCATTATAGAGTCACTAGAATCATAACTCAACAAATAGATCATCAAAACTTAAAGAATCAAACACTTGGCGGGTGTGTCATGCAAGTGTAAGACCATGAAATTCAAGAGTGAAAACATGCTAGAAAATTCAATGTAAGACCTTTATTAGACACTTGGTAACGCCCTCAAGCAATACACATCAAAATCATTCATCAAATCTTATAATATATTTGAGATTCATAGCTCAAAACATGGTAAAATTGTCACAATTTTATAAACTCCAACATAGTGTGTAGTGAATTTCATAATAAATAAGACCATGAGTAAATCAACTTAAAATCATGCAATTTTGAGTAAAAGGAAGCTTAGGCATCATGGGTGAAAGGACCCATCAATGAAACCCACACACCTTGACTTTGGAGATGAACTTAATGAAGCTTGAGTGCAATCCTTAAGATTCGGAAAGGGTTTTGAGACTTGAGATTAGGAGTAAAATATTTAGCTAAGTGTTTGAATGAGTATTGGGGAATATTTAGAATGATATGAAGGAAAAATGTGGCTAAGTATAGGTATTTTCTCATGTAGGAAGCTTTAGGCCGAAGACTTAAAAGTCTTGGACCGAGTAAAGATATTGGATAGGAATTACACTAAGGCACGTCACTCCCCAAACACACCTGGACATTATTTTTCGTTAAACTTGGAAAATCAAAATTTGAATCATTCACTCTAAAATTAGGGTTAGACCATTTGGCCACACAATTTGACCCCCTGAATGAGAATATGAAGTTAGATTTTCTAAATAACACACAAATTTTGAGATATACGGAAATTACAGTTCTGGACACTTACGAGGTACATTTTTGAGCACTTTTTGGTGTCGTTACATAACCCCAATTTAACAGAAACTGTAGAAAATTTTGAAAATCACAAATATATGATTTTCATAGATAATCTTAACACCTGGCATGATGCGCCAAAGGCATGCTTCTGTGTATTTTTGTGGTCAGTTTTCTATCTCGGTCCAAGACTTTTAGGTCTTGGGCCTAAGTGTTCCCATGCATGAAAATGCCTCTACTTAGCCTTATTTCACCTTCATATCATTCAAGACATTCCAAAATACACTCTCAAACACTAAGAAAATATTTCACCTCCTAAATTCAAGTCTTAAACTTATCCGGATTCTAAGGCTATCAATAAAACTTCAAGTCTCCTTCTCCAATCTTCATCAAGTTCATCTCCAAAGCTAAGGTATGTGGGCTTCTTTCATGGTTTCCTTTCACCCATGATGCCCAAGCTCCCTTTTCTTCAAAATAGCATGATTTGAAGCTAATTTACTCATGGGTCTCATTTATTATGAAAACCACAACACACTATGTTGGGGCTAATGAAATTGTGACTGTTTTACTATGTTTTAAGCTATAAATCTAAGATTTATTGAAAGATTTGATGAATGATTTTGATGTATATTGCTATACGTGTTACAAATTATCTATTAGTAGTTTTACATTAAATTTTCAAGAATGATAATACTCTTGAATTGCATGATTTTACACTAGCATTACACATCCTCTAAGTGTTTGATAAAATGTCTGACTATGGATTCTTGAGGAATTGAATGTCCAATGCATATCTTATGAGTTGAATGATGAAATGATAATAAAATGATGATGAAATATTGATGAAAGGAATGTATGTATATGATGATGAAAGGGATATGTATATATGATATTATGTCTATAGTGTTGGGGATTACCAAGCCTCACTCAGGAGGTTGTAGACCTCGGTAACCTTGTTAAGGGGTTTGTACCTCGATCCCCTTGCTAGGGAGGTGGAAGGCCCATGCAACCATGTTGGGGGTTTGTACCCATCAACCTCATTGGGGGGTTTGTACTCCATCAACCTCATGAAGGGGTTTGTACCTCATGTGCCTCTCCAAGGAGGTGGTAGGCCTTGGATTGCACTAAGAATGGTGACTCCTTACACTCATATTATGACCTATATAGGCATGATTTTACTTCAAGCATCATTCATACATGCCATATTGCAATAAGCTTATTCATTTACTATGTTATGCATTTGTATATGGTGTTTATTACCTATTGTATTGCATCCTACATACTTAGTACATTCAAATATACTAACTCATATTATATGCCTACATGATGGCACCATATAGGAAACGGAGCACCTCTTGATCATCCTCCTCCTCCACATGGCTAGTACGATTATCTCTCAAGCTTGTAGTGATGCCTCCATTTTGGGATCGTTTCTTGTGATCTCTTGCTATGTACTAAGGCTATCTTTCTTTTATGTTATGTATTGAATATGAAGGAGAGCTCGATTTCTTATTGTAGCCCCTACTCTTATCTATGTAGTATAGTTATTTTTTGGACATGTTATGTATCTATGCTATGAGTGTTGACTCTCTTATTCTTGATGTGTATGATATGAAAGTGTTTCCCTTAGCCCTCGGTTGTCCCGATTTACTACTTCTTTTTGTGTTCTATTGCTTCCGCGACTAAGGATGTGTAATGATATGTTAAAAGGCTTACTTGAGGTCCCACCAAATTTCCCATGCGTCATGTCATGTTTAGTCCCTAAGCTTGAGACATGACAAAAACCCACATAACTCAATTTAGGGAGTCCTTGATGTAATCTTGGAAGGATGCTTGGAGCTTGGATTGAGTTCTTGAGATCCAATGTAAGCTTTAAATCCTTGGATTTGGATGGGAATTTTGATAGAATGTTGGAGAGGTTTTAGAGAGGGTTTTTGAGTGATATAGAGTTGAAAATGGGTATGTATAGGTGTTTTCATGCATAAACTATGACCCTAATGCCCTTGGCCGAGATATAAAACAAAGAAAAATAATACACTGGTCGGCGCCTCTGGCACATCATGGACCAGATGCAAACTTCATTACAACACTAATTCACATCTCTAGCTCATCGCGGCTAGGGCACGGATGGATATTGGAAATCAAAAATAAGAGAAAATTATTTTTCACTATGGTTCCTCTATAATCTAGATTATACCGATTTACCACTCAATTTTTCCCCCTTATCGAGAAAATGAAGTCAATATTTTGGTATCATGCACGGATTTTGACATATATGAAAATTATGATTATGGACATTTCAGAACCACATTTTTGGGGCATTTCATTTAGTCTCCAAATGTTTAATGGACACATAATGAGACATCACAGTTGACTAAACTGGGAAAAATTAGATTTCATTTCTTTTAATACCTTGTTCGATGCCTCCACATTACTAAAAAATCATGAAAACTATCCTTGGTTCGAGGATTCTCTTAATTAATCACTGGTTGAGAAGCATTCGCTCCATCATATAGTGGAATGTACTGTCTCCCTCACGATTCTAGCAACGCCAAAAATGAGGCTCATCAGTCCATGCTCGATCTCGCCATCCATAGTTGTTGTTTCAAACTTGATTCCCAAGTGACCTTTGAAAAGCTGAATGAGAACCCACTATTTTGTTATGCATGCAATGTAATTCCTCATTGTAACATCCTTAATGTGGTGCACCTTCAAACAACACCTTCCCAGTCGCTCCCATAATATTTACAATCTTGCGATTTCCTCCCATGACATGCTTGGTTAAAGATCAACCTAAGTTAACATCTTAGCCATGTTTTCATCCCTTTCTTGGTCCTTAACAAGCTTTTCATTAGTAGGACCGTTGTGTTTGAAGGGACTATATCATCTCTTGTACACCAAGCTCTATTAATTTTTATCATGCCATCCAAAGAGGTTGCAAGCTTCAATGAATGATTATGTCATTAGACCTCCTTTCACTAATTGATTAGCCGCTCCACTGTTTGCCATCAAGACTCACATAAAAGTATTGTAAAAGCATATGGTCTGAACTCCATGGTTAGGATACTAAAGCAAGAGTTTTCGAAACTGAAGCAATGTTTCATGCAATGGGTCACTATCTAGCTTCTTAAAGTTCTCAACACTTTTCTCAGTTTAATCATCTTTGAGGGAGGAAAAAGTCTCTCAAGGAATGCATGTTATAGCTCCTCTCATGGAGTAAAGGAATCACAAGGCAACTTTGCTAGACATCTTAATGCCTCTCAAGTGATGGAGAAAGGAAATCGTCTTAGTCGGATAGCCTCTTGGCTTGCTCCCCTAAAGTTTAATGGGAGACACACATCAAAAAAGTTCCTCAAGTTTTTATGAGGATCTTCATGGATGAGCCCTCCAAAGAATCCCTTCAGCTGAAGGAGTTGCAAAATGATGTTGTCAATAGAAATTAACTCCTATAGCTAATAGTGGTAGTCGGTTAGCACCAGTGCTTCTAACCTGATCCCAATTAAGATCTTGCATCCCATTCATGGATCCAGCATTACCACCATGAGCGCTTCCATTATCCTCCGTCTTTACACATAGAGTTCGATTAGCAAAAACAACAAGAAAATAGTAAAACTAATTCTAACTACAAGAACAAAGCTCAACAAACATATCAAATATAAACACGCCGACTCCTCGGCAATGATGCCATTTTTTATGTTGATCAACTGACTACTCAAAGGCAGAAAAGGTAGTCATCATTACCATTATAACCCAACTTTAGAGGTTTGGGATCGATCCTACATGGGTTGTTGTTCAAGGCGGAAGTGACTCATTATACCAAGTAATTATAAGATCTAGGGGTTTGCAATAGTAAAAATGTTTAACTAATAAGTTCTACTTGTTGAAATTAAGGAACTATAACGTGAAGATGTTGGGGATGTGAAAATATGGCAATAATCTAACAAATATATCTAGATGCTTGACTATATAAGGTGATGTTGAGTAAATAAGCTAGGTTGCTTGTAACCTAAATCACCTACAATATATGGATTTCTCGCATTAATCAACAAAGATATCATATGTGGACCGTCGAGGACACACTTGGCTTAAGAAGTCAAGTAAAACACCTACTACCTTGGCTATTGAATCCGTAAATATGGATATCAACTAAAACACCTTAATGTTTTTGGTCATTATATCCATTCTACACAATAATAATCCCAGCTACAGAACAATTAGAGAACTAACATAAAACCCCAAGTTTGTAACCTTGAAATTTATACATAAAACATAGTAATAGATTTAAATTAACCCAAATAAACAACAGATAAATTAAGACATCACAAACCCAATGAGTAAATTAAAGACCCATATAAAAACACACCCCTAACATGCAAGTTTTAGCGACACATGGTAGAAATGGAAGATTGATTACCATACATAGTAGCGGAAGTCATGGGTAAAAAGATTGAGTACAAATCAATGGCTATCACCAGCTAATCCACTCCAATTTGATGTCTAAAAGCTTCAAAACCCTAGCCTCCCTTGTACTCTAATAAAAAGGTTCTAGATACTACTACTATAGTGTAATTGTTCTAATATGGAATGAACAAATGATGTACAATGTCCTATATAAAATTTCTTATATACCACATGAAAAAAGTGTGAAAGTTTGTGCTGCAAAATAGCATTTGGCGGTCAAAGCCGACCATCGTCGAGCACTTCGATGAGTAACTAAATGTCCACTTGACCATTTTCTTATGCATCCATATAGGGCTTTTTTCACTATAACATTAGGCTATGGCTCTTTGCTTTACCTTTCCTATTCAGCAATGCACCAAAATATTCTTCATATCACCATTCTGTCAGTGTTTTGAGGTGATCACTTGTACACTTCAGTGTATCACTCAGTATGCTTTGCGACATCGATCCGAATCGCACTCTTGACCTGACCTGGAACCTTTGTTGGTGCATAGTTAGGCGATCTTCTTAAGCATTCAACAGATCACCAAGGATGCCAGCGATACAACCTTTCATAGCATTTCAACACTTTTTCGCACTTTTCAAGATTAAACAAAGATATTCCCTTTTGCACATTTTTCATTCTATTTCTTGTTATATAACATGCATATTTATTAGCAATTGGAATTATTAGTGCATGAAGGGCAATATTTCTTTGCAAATTAACCATAAAATGTGTACGAAATATGTACTTATCAATTATTATAGGTGTGAGTTCAAAACATAAGGTAAAACTTGTGGCCTATCAACTCAAGGGCCTTGCACAAATTTGGTTTATTTAATGGAAACTAGAGAGGGAGAATAATGATTCCATCTCATGGGAGGAATTTAAAGTTACCTTCTTTAATTGTTTCTTCCCTATTGAATTGAGAGAGTCGAAGGTGATGGAGTTCATGAATCTTAAACAAGGCTCTATGAGTGTGAGAGAGTATTCTCTCAAGTTAAATAATCTCAAAAAATGTTATCCTCATTTCGTTGCCGACTCTAAGCAAGGATGAACAAGTTTGTGTCGGGGGTATTTGACTTGGTGAATGAAAAGTATCGCACCTCTATGCTTGCGGTGATAAGGAAGTATCTCAGCTCATGACTTATGCCGAGAAACTTGCAGGGCAGAAATATAGGAAGAGAAGGAGTGCGGAGTCCAAGAGGGCTCTGTATGATGGTAGTTTCCAAGGTGCTAAGGGTAGTCATTTCCACTAAGGTCACAAATTTCAACGCTAATCTAAGGATCCTATAATGCTCAAAACCAAAAATTTACTAATGATGGGGTGCCTAGCCCTAAGGCTAAAGGTGGAAATAGTGGAATGACTCATACTAGGTGCCCAAAATGTGAGAGAAATCATAGTGGCACATGTTGGAGTAACACAGGTGCATGCTTTAGGTTTGGCAAGAAAGGACACAAAATTGTCGATTATCCATATGCTCCAAACAAAGTTAAAGATGGTCGTCCTCAAGGACAAGTTACTCATATTAACCAAAGGGCACAAGAAGGCCAACAAGGGGTGTTCTACATCATAATCGACTTTATGCTCTTCAAGAGAGACAAGGAGTGGATAAGGTGTCCAATGTTTTTACTATTATTTTAAAGGTTTTTATTATGATGTGTTTGTTTTATTAGATACAGGCACCACTATTTCTTTCATTACTCCTTTTGTTGCTAGTAAGCATCACGTGCATGCCAAATTTTTGTGTGAACTCTTTGAGATGTCTACCCCCGTTGGTAAATCCGTTATTGCTAGAAAAGACTATAAAGGGTCCCCTGTCAATATTGCATGAAGTCTTGCCTTGTGATTTTGTTGAACTTGACATAGTAGATTTTGATATTATTTTTAGGATAGATTGGTTATACGCATATCATGCTTCCATTGATTGTAGAACCCACAAGGTTAAGTTCCAAATTCCTAATAAGCACGTCTTTCAGTGGGAAGGTCATAACTCAATGGTTAATGGTAGCTTTATTTCTTGTCCTAAGTCCCAATAACTGTTTTTTAAGGGTTGCATTTACCATCTTGTGAGGATTAGGGACGTTAAGTGTAAAGTCCCTCCGATTGAGTCTGTTCCGGTGGTCAATGTGTTTCTTGATGTCTTCCCCGATGAGATTCTCGGTGTTTCACTCGAAAGGGAAATAGATTTTCGTATAGAACTTCTTCCCAATAAATAACCCATTTCCATTTCCTCTTACTGTAGCATCCCGACGGTGTTAAAGGAGTTAAAGGACCAATTGAGGGATTTATTAGAGAAGGGTTTTGTAAGGCATAGTAAGCCACCTTGGGTTGCGCCGATGTTGTTTGTAAGGAAGAAGGATGGATCCCTTAGAATATGCATCGACTACCGACAACTCATTAAGGTCACCATCAAGAAAAAGTATCCCTTGCCAAGGATAGATGACCTATTTGACAAACTAGAAGGGGCTACTCATTTTTCTAAGATTGATCTTTGGTCCGGATACCATCAAATAAGGGTGAGGGAGTGTTATATTCCCAAAATGGCTTTTAAAAATATATATGGGCATTTTGAATTTATGGTGATGTCATTTGGCTTGACTAATGCACTAGCGATATTTTTGAATCTCATGAAGAGGGTCTGTAAAACCCTTTAACTAGCGATATTTTTGGATCTCATGAATAGGGTCTTTAAAACTCTACCTTGACATGTTTATGGTGGTCCTCATAGATGACATTTTGATTACTCCCAAAGTGAAGAAGAGCAGGTGAATCATTTGAGGTTGTTTGCTAAATTTGATAAATTTGAATTTCGTTGAAAGAAATTGCATTACTAGGGCATGTGGTGTTGGGTGATGGAATTAAAGTGGACCCTAAGAACACCGAAGTGATAAGAAATTGGCCTAGGCCCTTAACTCAAATGGATATTCAGAGTTTTTTAGGCTTAGTAGGTTACTATCAGAGATTTGTGAATGGTTTCTCTTCTATTGCTCCCCCTTTCACAAAATTGACACAAAAGAAAGCAACATTAGTTTAGACCAATGATTGTGAAAACAGTTCTCAAGCTTTGAAAGACAAGCTTACCTTCACGCCCATTTTGGCTCTACTGGAAGGGTTAGAAAGGTTTGTGGTTTTTTTTTATGCTTCAAAGGTTAGTTTGGGGTGTGTTTTTTTGCAAAGTGTCATAGACGCAGCATATGCTTCTCGGCAACTAAAGATGCATGAACATAATTGTCCCACCCATGATCTTGAATTAGAGGCCGTGGTATTTGCTTTGAAAATATGTCATAATTATTTATATGGGGTTCATGTAGGCATATTAACTGACCACAAGAGTCTCCAATATGTGTTCACACAAAGGGATCTTAATTTTAGGCAAGGAAGGTGGTTAGAACATTATAAGGATTATGACGTGAGTGTGTAGTGTCATCCCGACAAAAATAATGTCATGGCCGATGGTCGGAGTAGATCGTCCATGGAAAGTATAGTTCACTTTGATGAAAGAAATAAGGAATTGGCTAGAGAATCTCATTGGTTAGCTATGTTGGGAGTTACCTTGAATAAAATTGAAAATGGAAGTGTAGTGGTAATTAATGGTTCCAAACTTTCTTTGATTTAAGAGGTCAAATCCAAATAAGTCCTCGCCTTGGTAGAATTGGAAGCTTTGGTTAAGGATGGTAAAGTAGAGGTTCCTTCCGAAGGGAGAGATGGTGTCCTTAGATACAAACGTAGGTTGTGTGTTCCTAATATTGATGGGTTAAGGGATTTTATTTTTGAAAGAGGCACATAATTCATCCTACTCTATTTACCCCAGATCGATGAAGATGTATAGACTTGAGGGAAATGTATTGATGTGGTGGTATGAATAGAGATATTTCCATGTTTGAGGCTAGTTGCCACAATTGCAAATAGGTCAAGCCCAAATATCAAAGGCCGAGTGGCCTAGCAGAAGACATAGAAATTCCTACTTGGATGTGGGAAGAGGTAAACATGGATTTTGTGATTGATTTTCGAAAGACTAAAAAGTACTTTGATTCTTTTTAGGTTATTATAGATAGAATGACGATATCGGCTCACGTCCAATAGTCTAAAACAACTTATGGTTGCGAAGATTATGCAAAGCTATATATTCACGAGTTGATTAGGTTGCATTGTCTATCATTTTGGATCGTGGTGCTCAATTAACTTCTCACTTTTGGAGATCCTTACAAAAGGGTCATAGTACCAAAAGTCAACCTTAGCACGACCTTTCATTCTCAAACTGATGGTCAAGTCGAAAGTACAATTCAAACTCTTGAGGATATGCCTAGGGTTTGTGTTTTAAAGTTCAAAGGTAGTTGGAATGAACATCTTCCACTCATTGTCACACGTCTAAACATGCATGGTTACTATCTACTTAATCAATAATTTTTGGTGGGTATCATGTATCAAACAAAACACAAAAACATGTTATATGCCGCATGTATTGGTACTCTATGCTACAAATATTATCAAAACATCCTAAACTTGCCAGTTCAACAAAAATTAAATATACATATGGAAAAAGAACACAGACAAGAAAACTCTTGGATCAAAAATTGGGGTAGTTATCAACCTAAACTACTCATACTTCACTATGGACCATAACTAACCATACCCTATCGAAAAAAAAATTATACTTTATAGCCTCCTGATAAATATATATAATAGTAATTGTGTAAAATATAATAGTAATTGTGTTAAGCAT
>JAOTQR010045742.1:0-14981 GCA_025774065.1 Solanum ossicruentum
TTCTGATGAATCTGGTGGGACTTATAATGTGGTACAAGTAATATACAAGGACAGATACATTGATTATTGAGAGCGGATACTAGTTACTAAGGAGTTATCAGTTGTTGCACTTACTCAGGTAGTGGAGTTTGACATTACCGTCATATTTAAGGGGAGTTAATTGGTTGTTATTGTAGATGCTTGGGTTTGAAATTGGTTAAAATGAAAGTTATAGTGCTGAATTTTAGAATGGATATTAATATGTTTAAGTGAGGATTTTATTCCAGAGACATCTATGGGGACTGGTGATTGTGAGCCAAGAGGAGCCCGTCGTTATCAAGATAACAAGTATATGGACTAATAAGATTTCGACAAGTTCACTTGTATAAATGTAGATGGAAATGATAATGAGAAAGTGCATGTGGATGATTGATTGAGTCAGTAAATTTTGGTGGTATGACTTGGTATTGGGCTACCATATTAATCATAAGTGTAGTTATGTTGTGTGGCATGACTTAGTTACCTTGTTCGACGTAAGGTAAGATATATCAGTGGGGCTATAAATTATTGGGTAAGTATGCGAGAGAAGTCTACAAGGGTTGGCTCGAGTGTGAGAATGAGTTTCTTTATGGTTTTCAGTGACTGGTACGACTTGGGTTGCAAAAAATGGATACAACAAGGTCTTTGAGAAAGCGATTGCTAAAGAGTAGGGTATGCAATCCCTAAAGATCTTCACGATGTGTATTAATCATGATTCAGAAAGAATCAATTGCATAGTATGAATTAGGATCCAGGAATTCATAGTACGTTGTATTTGCGATAGTTGATTCTGTCAAGGTACGGATTAGTCAGGCAATAAGATGATTGGTTATGTTGGTTACTGAGCATTTTGAAGTGGTTTTGAGCATAACTTTGATTATGGATTCTGTTACTTTTGATGGTGAAGGGACTAAATGAAGTTTATTTGAGTAGTTTGCTGTAAAGTAAAAGGCAATTTGTTGTGCAAGTTTTTTCTAAGAAATAATAGTAATAAATGAGTTAGGAGCGAGTACATAAGCTTTGGGCAAAAATAAATAAGTAAATAAAATAAAATTTGAGTTTGAGTTAATCATTCAGACATCCTCACAGCATTTATGACAAATACCAGTTGAGAAAGATGAAGAAGATTAGACACCATCGAAGGGCCCATGATTCGAAGTGGTAAATTATATGAATTTTTGCTTTGAGTTTTGTGATAATGTGAGGTGGGTTGACTCAACATCGGGCTATGAAAGACAATCAACTTCTTTTTAGCAAGTTTGGTTTGTGTTGGAATGACAAATAATGATATGTGATAATTCAATGGTTTATATTAGGTTGGATTTCTCTATCATAATAGGTGACTCATGGAAGCATTAGAGAAAGGATTTTATGAGTTCGTATGTGTCATTGATGACTTTGGATTGGATGGATACTATTTCATACATGGAAGTTAACGTAAATTATCATGATGGATTATGTTGGTACTTAGTGATAAATGGAGGTAATGTGCTCATGGTATATAGAATTCCTTAGGTAGTCAAGAATTTCTTAAGTTTGGCATGAGGGAACAAGTGTTGGTGTGGATGATGAGGTACTTTTCTCTTCGAAGAGTTACATGTGGTTGATGTTGATTTTTTTTAGTTGAATAGCTACAGCTCGTGAATGGGGCACAATTCTTGATTCAGCTAGTGCTCCAACATCCAGGTAGTATTATTTGAGGATTTATAAATTTGGGAGTGTCATTCACTAGTTGTTAAATTTAATTAAATTCTCTCTGACGACTATATATTTTCAAAGTATTAGAATTGCATAGCTTATGTACAGGGAGGATTATGTTAAGGAAATGGAACTTGGATGAGATTTGGATGGTTGGCATACTGCAATTGGCAATTATTATTCAAGTTTGGTTCATTGGCTGGCCTCTGACCTGTTAGTACTCTTGGAGGACAAATTTCATGTTGGTTCGTAAGTATGATACTGCTAGTGCGTTTTGATCCAATAAATCTTGGAAATAAGGTTACTTGGAAGCAATTAATGACTTCGATAAGTGTATGTCAGGCTATTGGTTACTTCTAGTGAGGCACCTCTCTTTGTCTTATGTTCGATGACGAACATGATTTTTTGTGGTGGATGATGTAATGACCTTGAAGGTCATTTTAGGTACTTCCAACCAAATTACTATTTTTACCCATCTTAAAAGTTGACTTGAGTCATTATTGGCTAATGCTAAAAGTCAGATTTCGAAAGTATGGTGACAAGCATGAGTTTTTCAAATGAAAGAGTTTTTAAAGGCTTAAGTTGGAAAATTTGAGTTTTCTGGCCGTTTAAAGTTTCAATTGTCGGATTGTGGCTTCATCAATTCCATCAGCTCCGGAATGCCGAATAATGGTCTAGGAGAACTTGCAGAACATAATCTGGAGTTAAGATGAAGACTTAGGTCAGAAGTTGCATTTTTAGTTGTTACCGGAGCCAAAGTTTGACTTTGGTCAACAGTTGGGGTTCAAAAGCTCGAATTGGAATTCTGAAAAAATTAGTAGTTCCAAATGGTCGAACTAATGCTAGAAATGGTTCCGCTATAATTTTTAGAGCTTCTGAGAATATTTTGAGTTTTTGAGTTCGAAACTAGTTCAAACGAGTTTTCTCAGGTTTTGGGTCAAAGAGGCCTCAATTGCATATTCTGATATTTTCATTAGATCCGGAACATTGAGTTTGGTAGAGAAGGACCTTTCTCTCAGTTCCCGAGGCTTTCCAGGTGTCTTTTGGTCTCTTCGGTAGTTGTTGATATTGAAAAATGTGACCCACATTAGAATAAAACGATCTCCATCAGAATTTTGACCACACCAATGAGTCTGGAATGTCCTTTCCAATCAGAGTTCATATATGAAGTGTATTTTTTCGACTCTAAATGAAGTCGGAGCATTGATTTTAAGTTCGAGAGGTTGCTGAAAATGCTGAAATGGGCGGGTAATACGGCCCAATAAGGTCTTGCCACATGGCAGAACTGTTCACAGACCCTTTAATATGCACATTGTTGCAAAAATTCCTTATATTTTTCCTAAACTTCAACCAACAATTTGTCTCTTGATTTTGATCGGATTTGAGCGATTCAGAAGTCTAAATTGTAGATTTTCCCAAGGAGAACACCGTGGGAGCTTCAGAAATTGATTTTGCTGCGATGGATAGGTGAAATTTGTTGATTTACGACTTCATTTTTAATATATTTTGAAAACTTTAACATACGATTTCTTCCTCATATTTGCTCCATTTTTGAAAGGGTTTTTGCCGTTGAATTCCTTATCACTTGGGGGATAATTTCATGTATAATTTTTCATATTCTGAAGGTATTTTGTACTGATGAAATTTTAGGACCATTTAACTCTTTTCACCTGAATTAATTGATTTTAGTGTCGTTAGATTTATTATATAATTATGATGCTATATTTGAATAGATTTTGGAGAATTGGAGTGTCACAGAAAGGGAAAACCTTCGAAATTAACGTAATTCGAGACTTTATGTAAGGCAAGTGAATTTCTTAACCTTTGTTAAGTATATAAAATCTTGTGCTTCTTGTGTGAGGTGTTGAGAATGATTTGAGGTATTGAGTTAGTGTTGATGTTGTATCAAACTATGTTGTAGTAAACTGTGCATTGTATTAAAATAAGGCATTTTCTCATTATTGTGTAAACATGCCTATTTGCATTGAATTTTGTGACAAGTATTCTTTGGACTGAAAAAGATTGAGAATTAAAGAGGATGTACCATATTCAAGGGACGTGTCGCACACTATGACGGACACTATGATTCGAGGGTCGTGTCGCATGCCGCGACGGATACAATGATTTGAGGGACATATCGCACACCACGATGGATACTATGATTCGAGGGTTGTGTCACACACCATGATGGATAGTATGATTCGAGGGTCGTGTCACACGTTGTGACAAATGCATGGATTAGAAGTCTCCCATGGGTCCCGGACTGTGATTCAGCAGGTATGTATACTAAGACAGACATGCATCATTTTATTTAACATTGCATTGTATTGCATTACACCTCATCATCATTTACAAACATGTGAGTGCTTTTTGTGAAACTTGTGATAGATGAACTTGATCCCTGGTGTTGTTGATATATAATAGTTGGTGTGGTTATTGAGCTATATGCTATGTACATTGTGAACTGTTAGGCTGGGATGAATTCATGCAGGTTCTAGTTATGGGGGTTTAGTTAGAGTGTTGGGGGTACCTATATTCTATATTACTTAATTTTGTGTTTAGTAGTTCACTTTCTGAGTACCGTGTGTTTGGTACTCACCCCTTGCTACATTGTTTTGGATGCGAGCCTGATCCCTCTGGTCAGACTTTTCTCATAATAGGATCGAGCTTCTGGATTATTCTTAAGGCAGTTGCTTATGTCTTCAACAGACCTTAAAGGAATAAATTATTATGTTACGTTCTATTTGAGAACTAGATACTTGAGACATGTATTTTATTCGAGAATTTTATATTTAAAGGCTTGTACATATGATACTAGTCCTTGGGATAGTTGTAGTTTAGTATTCATATGATTATCTGTTTTATTAGTCTACTCATCTTCCACAATTATTGTTATATTTGGATTAGTAAGTGTTAGGCTGACTCGCCTTGGTGTATTTGGGGAGTGTCATCACGCCTGAATTTCGGGTCATGACAAATTGGTATCAAAGCCCCAGGTTCATAGGTCTCACATGTGTACAAGCCCAGTCGAGTAGATCTTAAGTATTGGTGCGGAAATGTCGATTACTTATCCATGGGAGGCTACGGAGACTGTCAGGAAATTTCCTCTTGTTCTTTCTGTTCATATCGTGCGTAATTGTTATAGGTCTCGATACGTTGCATGGTTTGAAATTCGACCCAGCTTAGAAGTAATGGATTTAACATATGGATTTGTGGTCAACATTGGATTTTTCCTTTAATTTGAAATGGCGTGGGTGTACATGAAATTAGATGAGTTATGCCCAGGGTAAGGTTTCAGACGACATGATTAAATTGAAGGAGCTTAGGGAGCAACTTCAAAATCTCTTGAGTTAGGGGATCATACGTTAGAGTGTATCTCCATGGGGTACTCTATTTTGTTTTATAGAGAAATAATAGTTCTATGAGAATGTGTATTGATTGCACACAATTGAACAAAGTAACAATAAAGAAGAAGTATCCTCTCCCTATAGTGGACGAATTTTGACCAGCTTCAGGGTGCAACCTTATTTTTTCAAAATTGATTTGAGATTTGAATATCATCAGCTACACATTAGAGATTCTGACATTCCTAAGATAGTTATTCGGACGAGGTGTGGACACTATGAGTCACTTATGATGTCCTTTGGGATAACCAGTGCCCTAGCCTCATTTAGGGAGTTGATGAATGGTGTATTCCAACTATATTTGGGTTTTTTTTATTTCATCGATGATATATTGGAGCACTCCAATGCTAAAGAGGATCATAAACGACACTTGAGGGTTGTGCTTCAAAGGCTTAGAGGGGAGAGGTTATGTGCCAAGTTTTATTTCAAATGTGAGTTTCGACTGAGTTCTACGACATGATATTCATTGTTTGGTGGGCCTAGCTAGTTATTACAAGTGACTCATTCTTCTCTTCTATAGCAACCCCATTGATCAGGCTCACTTAGAAGAATCTTTGTTCTTGTGGTCGGAAGAGTGGGAGGACAACTTTCGACAGCTCAAATACTTGTAATCTACCGATCAAATTTTGACATCCCTAGAGAAAGTTAACTTCACAGTCTGATGTGATGCTCTTGGAGTTGGTTTGGGTGGAGTTTTGGTGCAAAAAGGGAAAAGTGGCAGCTTATGCTCTTAGACAGTAGAAGGTTCATGAGAAGAACTATCCTACCCATTACTCAGAGCTAGAAGGGATTGTATTTGTGTTGAATCTACAAAGGCACTACCTATATACTGCACATAGTGACATCTTCACCGATCATCATAGTTTACAATACATCTTCAGTAAGAAGGACCTGTATTGAGGAGAAGGAGGTGAATTGAGCTTCTAAAGGATTATGATATGACTATCTTATATCACACGAGGAAGGCCAATGTGATATAGCATCGTTACAGGAACGACTATGCTATCAGTATAATAATTATGGATTTCCAGTTGTCACGTCTGAAATTGAGGGTTGATTAGTATGGACAAAGGATGACATTGTGCTCATTGAAATCAGTATCTCTACTCAGTCTTCTTGGAGTGGATATGTAAGACAAATGACTATAATACTACTACTATGAGAGTGTCTATGTCTATTTGGCTATGGGTTATGCTACTTCTGCCACCCATCTTGTCTGTGTAAGAAGGTATATTGTTTTGGTAAGAGATGAAACTAATTCAAATATGTGTGATAGCCATTCAATAAGACAAAAGTGTTAACTATTCAAGCATGAACTTCTTAGAGAATATGATGCATTCTAGTGGTGAATCTGGTGGGACTTCTAATGTAGTACTAGTAATATACAAGGAAAGACACATTGATCATTGAGAGCAGACACTAGTTACTAAGGAGTTATCAGTTGTTGCACTTACTCAGGTAGTGGAGTTTGACATTACTGTCATATTCAAGGAGAATAAATTGGTTGTTATTGTAGATGCTTGGGTTTGAAATTGGTTATAATGAAAGTTATAGTGCTGAATTTTAGAATGGATATTAATATGTTTAAGTGAGGATTTTATTCCAAAGACATCTATGGGGTTTGGTGACTACATTGTGAGCCAAGAGTAGCCTGTCGTTATCAAGATAGCAAGTATATGGACTAATAAGAATTCGACAAGCTAACTTGTATAAATGTAGATGGAAATGATAATGAGAAAGTGCATGTGGATGATTCATTGAGTCAATAAATTTTGCTGGTAGACTTGGGATTGGGCTACCATATTAATCATAAGTGCAGTTATGTTGTGTGGCATGACGTAGTTACCTTGTTCGACATAAGGCAAGATTATCAATGGGGCTAATAAATTATTAGGTAAGTATGCGAGAGAAGTCTACAGGGGTTGGCTCGAGTGTGAGAATGAGTTTCTTTATGGTTTTGATTCAGTGACTGGTATGACTTGGGTTGCAAAAAATGGATACAACAATGTCTATGAGAAAGCGATTGCTAAAGAGTAGGGTATGCAATCCTTAAAGATCTTCACGATGTGTATTAATCATGATTCAGAAAGAATCAATTGCATAGTGTGAATTAGGATCCAGGATTTCATGGTACGTTGTATTTGCGATAGTTGATTCTGTGAAGGTACGGATTAGTCAGGCAATAAGATGATTGGTTATGTTGGTTACTGAGCATTTTGAAGGGGTTTGAGCATAACTTCGATTATAGATTCTGTTACTTTTGATGGTGAAGGGACTAAATGAAGTTTATTTGAGTAGTTTGATGTAAAGTTAAAGGCAATTTGTTGTGCAAGTTTTTTCTAAGAAATAATAGCAACAAATGAGTTAGGAGGGAGTACATAAGCTTTGGCCAAAAATAAATAAATAAATAAAATAAAAATTGAGCATCTAAGATTGGGCCATGAATTTAGGTTAAACATTCAGACATCCTCACAGCATTATGATAGATACAAGTTAAGAAAGATAAAGAAGATTAGACATCATAAATGGGCCCATGGTTCAGAGTGGTAAATTTTATGAATTTTTGCTTTGAGTTTTGTGATATGTGAGGTGAGTTGACTCAACATCGGGCTATGAAAGACTATCAACTTCTCTTTAGCAAGTTTGGTTTGCGCTGGAATAACAAATAATGATATGTGATAATTTGATGGTTTACATTAAGTTGGATTGCTCTATCATAATAGGTGACTCATGGAAGCATTACAGAAAGGATTTATGAGTTCGTATGTGTCATTGATGACTTTGGATTGGATGGATGCTATTTCATATATGGAGGTTAACGTAAACTATCGTAATGGATTATGTTGGTAATTAGTGATAAATGGAGGTTATGTGCTCATGGTATATAGAATTCCTTAGGTAGTCAAGAATTTATTAAGTTTGGCATAAGGGAACAAGTGTTGGTGTGGATGTTGAGGTATTTTTCTCTTTGAAAAGTTACATGTGGTTGATGCTGATTTTTTTTAATTGAATAGCTACGGCTCGTGAATGGGGCACAATTCTTAATTCAGCTACTGCTCCAACATCCAGGTAGTGTTATTTGAGGCTTTATTAATTTTGGAGTGTCGTTCACTAGTTGTCAGATTTAATTAACTTCTCTCTTACGACTATATATTGTCAAAGTATTAGAATTGCGTAGCTTATGTTCAGGGAGGATTATGTTAAGGAAATGGAACTTGGATGAGGTTTGGGATGGTTGGTATACTGCAATTGGCAATTATTATTCAAGTTTGGTTCATTGGCTGGCCTCTGACTTGGTAGTACTCTTGGAGGACAAATTTCATGTTGTTCATAAGTATGATACTGCTAGTGAGTTTTGATGTAATAAATCTTAGAAATAAGGTTACTTGGAAGCAATTAATGACTTTGAGAAGGGTATGTCAGGCTATTAGTTACTTCTAGTGAGGCACCTCTCTTTGTCTTATGTTTGAGGACAAATATGATTTTTAGCGGTGGATGATGTAATAATCTTGAAGGTCATTTTTGGTATTTTTAGCTAAGTTACTATTTTTGCCCTTCTTAAAAGTTGTCTTGAGTCGTTATTGGCTAATGCTAAAAGTCAGATTTCAAAAGTATGGTGATGAGCTTGAGTTTTTCAAATGAAAGAGTTTTGGAGGCTTAAGTTGGAAAATTTGAGTTTTCTGGCCATTTTAAGTTTCAATTGTCAGATCTTGACTTTGTCATTTCATCAGCTCCGAAATACCGAATATGGTATAGGGGAACTTGCAGAACTTAATCTGGAGTTAAGATGAAGATTTTAGGTCAGAAGTTGCACTTTTAGTTATTACCGAAGTCAAATTTTGACTTCGGTCAACGGTCGGCATTCGAAAGCTCGAATTGGAATTCTAAAAATTTTAGTAGTTCAAGATGATCGAACTAATGCTATAAATAGTTCTGCCGCAATTTTTAGAGCTTCTGAGAATATTTTGAATTTTTGAGTTCGAAACTAGTTCAAATGAGTTTTCTTAGGTTTTGGGTCAAAGAGGCCTCAATTTCAAATTCTGATATTTTCATTGGATCCGGAACGTCGAGTTTTGTAGAGAAGGACCTCTATCTCAGTTCCTAAGGCTTTCTAGGGGTGTTTTGGTTGCTTCGATAGTTTTAGATATTGAGAAATGAGACCCACATTGGAATAAAACGATCTCCCATGAGAATTTTGACCACACCATTGATTCTGGAATGTCCTTTCCAATCAAATTTCATATATGAAGTATCTTTTTTGACTCCAAATGAAGCTGAAGCATTGAATTTAAGTTCGGAAGTTGTTGGAATTGCTGAAACGGGCAGGTGACATGGCCCAATAAGTTCTTGCCATGTGGCAGAATAGTTCACAGACCCTTAAATCTGCACATTGTTGCAGAAATTCCTCACATTTTTCCTAAACTTCAACCAATGATTTCTCTCTTGATTTTGATCGAATTTGAGCGATTCAAAAGGCTAAATTGTATATTTTTCCGAGGAGAATACCATGGGAGCTTCAGAAATTGATTTTGGTGTGACGAATAGGTAATATTTGTTGATTTACTACTACGTTTTTAATATATTTCAAAAATTTTAACATGCGATTTCTCCCTCATATTAGCTCTGTATTTTAAATGGTTTTCGTCGTTGAATTCCTTATCACTTGGGGAACATTTTCATGAATAAATTTCCAGATTCTGACGACATTTTCTGGTGACAAAATTTTTGGACCATTTTACCCTTTTCACCTGAATTAATTGATTTTAATGTCGTTAGATTCATTATATAATTATGATGCTATATTTGAATAGATTTTGGTGAATTGGAGTGTCATAGAAAGGGAAAAGTTTTGGAATTAATGTGATTCGAGACTTTATATAAGGCAAGTGTATTTCTTAACCTTTGTTAAGTATATAGAATCTTGTGCTTCTTGTGTGAGGTATTGACAATGATTTGAGGTATTGAGTTAGAGTTGATGTTGTAGCAAACTATGTTGTAGTGAACTGTGCATTGTATTAAAATAAGGCATTTTCTCATTAATGTGTAAACATGCCTATTTACATTGACTTTTGTGACAAGTAATCTTTGGACTATAAAAGAATGAGAATTAAATAGGATGTACCATATCCAACGGACGTGTCGCACACCCCGACGGACACTATGATTCGAGGGTCCTGTCGCATGCTACGATGGATACTATGATTCGAGGATCGTGTCGCACGCCGTGATGGATACTTGATCCCTGGTCTTGTTGATATATAATAGTTTGTGTGGTTATTGAGCTATATGCTATCTACATTGTGAACTGTTAGGCTGGGCTGATTTTATGCAGGTTGTAGTTGTGGGGGTTTGGTTGGAGTGTTGGGGGTACCTGTATTCTATATTACTTAATTTTGTTTTTAGAAGTTCACTTGCTGAGTACTTTGTGTTTGGTACTCACCCCTTGCTACATCGTGTACGATACGAGCCCGATCCCTCTGGTCAGACTTTTATCATTACAGGATTGAGCTTTTGGATTATTCTTCAGGTGGTTACCTATGTCTTCAGCAGACCTTCAAGGATTCCATTATTATGTTATGTTCTATTTGACAACTAGACACTTGAGACATGTATTTTATTCGAGATTTCTATATTTAGAGGCTTGTACATTTGACACCAGTCCTTCGGATAGTTGTAGTTTGGTATTCATATGATTAACTAATGTATTAGTCTATTCATCTTCCATAATTATTGTTATATTTGGATTAGTAAGTGTTAGGCTGACTCGCCTTGGTGGGTATGGTGAGTGTTATCATGGCTAAATTTTGGATCGTTACACATATGGTCCTCTCTGAGACAAAAAAGTTCAATTTTTTAACTCGTTTCATTAATAGGGTTTTCACAGTTATGGTTGATTCTAAGGGTTTGTTGTGACTTCTGTGCTACTTAAGACTTTCAATGACGTATACTTTATTCCTCTCAATCAAATTCATTCCTCACATTTAAAATTTTCTCAAGTCACTCTTAAGAACACTCTCTCAAAGGACTCTTGTGAATCTAAGCTTGGGAAGCAAGGAAAGGCTCATTCATCTTCAAATTTCTTCTTGAATCTTGTTCTTTAGCTAAGGTATGTGGGTTTAATTCTTGTTTCCTTTCAGCCAAGAAGACGCAAATTTTTTTCACTCAATTTCATGGAATTTTATCTTACATTAAATATGGGTTTTGAATATTATTATTTATTAAATTCAATTGTAGTATGGGCTACGCTTTATTGTTGATTTTAAGTTGATTTAAGCCCTAATACGTTGAATTGTGTTATTATATGAATATTTGAATATGCATTATCCCTTTAGTGGTTGATTTGTGCATGGGTAATCTACATTATGATTTACTTGTGAATTTTACTTATGTCTTTACTTGAATTTCACAATGTATTATTGATTTAATTCTGAATCTCTATTACTCAGGATATTCTCATCTCATTCATAGCATATGCATTCATGAGCATTGGATTGTACAAAAATTATGAAGTGGGTTAATCCTAATTATGTGTATGAATAATTTTGATAAGATATTAGTTAGGACAAGAATGTGGTCACATAAATGTCTATTGTTATGGCTCCTTGAGAATTTTGCGCGTTTACACCTTATGTGATAACGTGAATGGGCTATTCCTATGCATAAAAGTATGATGTGAAGTGTGATTTAGCATTTGAGCCTAAGTGTGAATTATTATGAGTGATGTTTGGCTTTTAAGCGTAAGAATGAATTCAAATGATTTGATAAGACTTGCATTTTTTTTAAAAGCTGGTATGTGTATATGTATTCTTATGGGATGATGATTTAGCACCACTGGATTGGTGTTAGGGCTAGCCCTAACGGCACTCTCCCTTTCCTTGAACTATGTGCCAACCATAGGTATATGTGAAAATTCTATCCGAAATAGGGGTTCCGGTAAGAAAGGTTAATTATCCGAAATGGGGGTGCCCTCAAGGAGAATAATTATATGATATGATATAATGTGAAAATCCTATTCAAAATGGGGGTACCCATAAAGAAGGTTTCTTCTCCGAAATGGGGGTGTCTATAAGGTTAAGTATGGTTTACTTTTGGCAAGTAGACCACCTCTTTACCAATGTGGGGATTACATCAGGATTCCAAGTTATAGATTGCATTCTTATTGATATCGGCTGAGGTCACATCCCTACTATATATGAGTATTATTGGATTTCATGAATCATGAATTTGATGGCATATTGTTATACTACTCTTCTTTGGATATATGCTTCTTTCTATGTTATGTACCCTCATCATCTAATATTGAATGCAAGTTTGATAATTCATATGCATTGCATGCCCGCATACTTAACACATTCAAACGTACTAATGCATACTTTTCCCTACACGATCTCAGCATGTAGAGACTGAGGACTACCTCCATCCAACGTACGATGTCTAGCTTGGATCATATGATTTTCTTGTTGTGGTGAGTACTATCTTCCAAGGAACAACCACCATTCTTGAAACACCTATCATGTGCTTCGGAATGCGCCATAATCTTAATTTCCATATATCTCAAACTCAATGTGTGAGACTTTATATTCTTGATTAGGGGGAGGGGGGAAATTTATTAGGGAATGGGTATAACCTAGATTTTAGAAGACTTATAGTGAAAAATATTTGTCGCAAATTACGATTTTGCATGGCTTTCTATGCCCAGGACACGACGCGCCTGGTGTGCGACACTGTGTATTTTGAAGTCCACATTTGGTCCCCGTCGCGATAGGGGCGCAGGCCAGTGTAACATTTTCCTTGGTTTTCTTATTTCAACCAAGGGCATTGGGGTCATAACCTCATGCCCACTTACGTGAAATCACCCATACATAGCCATTTTTCTACTCTACAACTCACAAAACCCTCTCTAAAACCTCTTTAAGATTCTATCAATTCTCTCATTCAAATATAAGGATTTCAAGCTCAATTTTGGAACTCAAGGACTCATTTCAAGCTCTGAGTCTACTTCAAATCTCTTCAAAAGATTCAAGGTTTAAGGTATGTGGGTCTTCATCCATGTGTCATTTCACCCATGGAGCCCAACCTTTTCTTTGTAAGAAAATTGCATGTTTTTAAGATGTATTACCTATAGGTATCTCTTATTATGAATTATAAGCACAAATCATGTTGGGGTTTTGTAACACCCCCAACTCTTATAATACTAGTACTATGAAAATGAAAATGATATGGCTTTTCAAAGTAGCGCCAATTTGTAAAAGTGCTTGAATCTCATGTTATAGGGCGATTTGTGTGTCTGACGCTTAAGAGGGTTGACTGTATACATGTTTTGTGTCAAATTGAGTAGATACGGCCCTAAACAAAGTGAGAGAATTGAGGTGCTTGTAGGACTTAAGAAGCTAGTAGGTGAATCACCTACTTGCTTAGCTTAAATTTGCTAGCTAAACGGAGACGAGGCCCGACATCGAATTTGACCAAGTCCGATTATGAATAAAGTTCGTGTTAAGGGTGTAACTTTATCCTGTGTTTTAGCATCATAAATGGACTTTCTTTTTAGCCCAATATGAATAATAAAAGGTCCCAAGTACACCACAACTCACTTGGCTAATTGGGCCCAAACTAAGTGAAAAGAAATTTAGAAAATGGGCAGCCAAGGCCCATCAACTTTGAGACCCATTTAGGCCCAAGTGTATGGGCCAAGCTGCTGCATCAAAAGATTATTAATATGTGTTAATATGTGGTGAAAATTTCAAAAGAAAGTCGGCCAAAGAGACTCTTACAAAGGGCTCAAAAACAGCTCCTTAATTCACTTCAATTTGGAGCAGATTTTCAGCTTTCCTAAAGACTCTTTTTCTCTCTTTATTTCAGTTCACAAGGCAGCCTACACAGCCTTCTAGAGTTCTTGAAGGAAACCTGAACCTTGAAGGCTAAGGTAAGTAGAAATATCCATGTATTTGTTATACTTATCCCATGAAAAACAATAAGTATATGCTAGTTATGTTTGTTCTAAAATTTTAGACAGTATGTGTCCTAAGGATTGTTGTGAAATTTTCTTGTTGTTCAAGAGGATTTTCTCTTCTTGGTTGGATAAATTATGAAGTAAGACATATGTTTTTAATAAGTTTTAGTTGGTTAGTGATGTAACTTAGTTGCTTCACCATTTTTACAGTCCGCAAAAGCGAGTTCTTATAGGATATTGCAATTGTGTTCTTAGTACAAACTTGTGGCTCATAGATGGAAGGCTATTGCCTCACGTCCTTCATGAATACTTTGTTAGTATTATATGACTGTTTTAAGGCTATTTAATATATAGATGCGTTGAGGATAGTTTGGGTAAAGTTGAAACAGCTTCGGGATTGACGACGTCCAAATGTGGCAAAGGGACATAACATTATGCTGCCTATTTGTATACGATTAGGGGCGAAAAGGTTGAAAGAATATGCTCGGATTTATAAATACCCGTTTGCTGCCTGTATGTTGTTTTTTATGAGATTGGGCTTCCAAGATGTATCTATTGGCTGCTAATGCTAATTTTATTACCTACTATGTTGCAGATAAATATTTAGAGGAAGGGAAGGTTATCTCGAGGTAATAGCGAGGTCGCACAGTAAGGCATGTAAGGCTACTTGATTTCGTATTATTTGGCATAAAATATAGATCCCTCCTTGGCAAATAAAGGCACTTACCAACTCCGACACAACTATTAACCGTGTCTCAACTCCTTCACATATTCATATGCTCCCATACATAGTCACCTTTGAATCCGCATACATACTTGGATACCAAGATACATGAATTCATTCTACTAAATAAAGTTCATGTGTTGTTCTACCTCCTATGCATTTCATTATTTGTGTAACTTACTTCTTT